>JXTC01000204.1:371002-391925 GCA_002914845.1 Trema orientale
CCAAGTCTCATTCAAAGATATCTCCCCCTCCCTCAATCCCAAAATCTTTGCTCGCCTTTATCAAAGCAAAAGCAGTCGGAGAAGACGAAACTGACGATTGAGCTTCAAATAGAGAGTTGATCAGAAAATTGGAAAACAGTGGCCGACATCGGATGGCATCAAGGACGACGAAGGCAGAATCAGAGATCCATTTCAGAGTCTGGGAGTTTGTGCTGACGGACGAAGAAGATAGAGCCGTTTAGATCTGATTAATGAAATCAGAGTTGAAAACTTTCCCAATAAAAATTGATATTTTTCTAAGAAAAGGGCGTACGAAAAGAAATACTTTGGACCAAGTCGTATTTCAGTCATTATTTTCAAGAAAGGCGTATGGAGTGTCCTTTTCCCAAGAGAAAACCCTAATCTATTATATAGGGTGAGTTGACCCTGTGGGCCTATATGTTCAGTTGGGCTTAGAAATTAGAATGGGATGAGTATTAAATTGTAAAACTAATAGCCCAAACTAACTAAAACAACACTCTATAGTATCACGCAAAACTGTTAGGTGGCTGGGTTTCAAATCAAACATTATTTTCCGAAACTTGAGAAGCAAATTGCACATGTTGGTTTTTACTTTTCTAAACCATAGGAGGCCAAATTTGAGAAAAAAAGTACTCGGTCTACTTAGATTGGTTTGGGCAATTTTAGCTGTTCAACAGTTATTTTAAACATCCATAATCATAAATATTTAACTGGCAAACCAATCCAAACTATCAACTTTTAGCTCTTAATAAACATACCACAAGATTAATGCACGACTACATATAACATTTAAAAGATATTAGGAAGGGGCGACCGATATATGGTATACTTCATTCATCTATAGTTCCTCTTCTTTATCTCTCTTCACCCATGTTATGGCTTTTCCTTAGCTTAGCACCTTTTGGAACATAATTCCATTTAAAGGTTAGTAAAGAAACAATTTTTGGAGTGATATGTCTGAAAGCTTGTCATCTTTTAGATTAATCACATTTTTATATCTATTTATTTGGTTATTATCAATATTATTATCTAAATTTAAAATTTGTGTCAAAATTCATACCTTTATGATCAAACACTCATTTTGGTAAGCGAATTTACTGAAATACTAATATAGAATTTAATTATAATTCAAAATTAGTTAAAATTAAAAACTAGATCGACGAAGAAGGGGAGGGTGCCAATGGGGAGAGAGAGAGAGAGGAATACCTTTTTTCCAGGGATAATATAAATAACAGTCCCCTATATTATAGTTAAAGCACATTTAACTATCTGTTGTCAAAAAAACCAAATATCCTCTTCATTTTTCAAAGAGCTAATTCTAGTAATTGCCTTTGAATTATACTCGTTGTATAATTTTTTTCTCTGAATGTTTGACTTACATAATAGACTACCCCTAAATTATGCAATTATTATAGTAATGACTTTCTTGTCACAAATTATTAGTTTTTTTTTTTAACAAAAAATAGTCATACACAAAAGTACATGATTAGGTACTGTTTGAATTGGGGAATTGGTGTCTCATTCTTGACCATTTTTGCCAGTACATATATTTTTGCACATGCCTTATTTCTATTAAAAATTTAACAATTTATAAAAAAAAAATTGATCATCATGGCAACAATTGAATAATTCTTTGTAGTTTGTTGTGCGAGTTAAAAATTCGGATTCTCGTTCTTAGCCATAGTTACTAAATAGTGCACATTGTAAATGACTTATTTCCCTTAAAAATTTAACAATTTATGATAAAGGGGCTATTGCTGTCATAATTGAGAAAAATTTACTATAAGTTGAAAATTCAGGAGTCAAAATGCTATAATAGGTGTAATTTAGGAGCTATTAATGTAATTAAATCTTTTTTAGAAGAAGAAAAGAGTGTCTCCTATGTACCTTTTTTCGATCAAAACTTTTAATGTAAAATATCTAAAATATCCTATGTACTTTTTTTCGATCAAAACTTATAATGTAAAATATCTAAAATACCCTTACTTATGTTTCAAAAATTTATTTCCAAACACACCCTCATTTCCTATTTTTCCAAAAGAAAAATTTAAAGAAAATCACCCTTTTTTTTAGCTTACCATAGAAAAATGTTGACACTGCCTTTTTTTACAATAATTTTTAAAATATATTCTAAAAAATAAGAGTTCTTGATCAAATATCGAAACCAGAGGTATTATTCTTAGGGATAATAATAAATTATCACCTGAGTTTTGATGAAATACTCAATATATCCCTTCAGTTTTTATAAATTATAAAAATATCCATCTAATTGGCAAATTAATACAAATTTCAGCCCTGATAGCTTATAGGTCAAAATTAACAAATAAAATGCCAAAACTACACTCTCTCTAAACCTGTAACAAATAAATATTTTTGAAATGATCAAGATACCATTACCTAAATATAATTAAATAGCTAAAAAAATGAAAAAGTTTCTTTGAAAAAATTATATAAGATTTTTCTTTACCAAATCTTATTATTCTTAGTCATTTTTCTCTTTCATCTACCACTATTTTTTTCTTTGCTGAATACTATTTATTGTTCTTTAAGTAATATTTATTTTGTTAAAAGTTTAGAAAGAGAGTAATTTCGATATTTTGTTATTTTGACCTAATAAGCTATAGGGATGAAATTTGCATTAATTTACCAATCAGAGAGAATATTTTTGTAATTTACAAAAACTGAAGGAATAAATTGAGCATTTCATCAAAATCTAGAAGATAATTTTACTATTTTCCATTTATTCTTATTTAGCAAAAAAAAATGTCAAAAATTTGACCCAAAAAATTTATGAGAATTTTTTTCAGTTTTGAAAAATATAGAGGATACTTTTGAGTTAGGATCAAGAGTGTTTTTTATATAGCCTCAGGCCCATAGTCTAAAAAATTGACAAATCCCAGGTGGGTTGAAATTTTTAAGAAATTCTATATTAATTTAGAAAAATCGCATTCTTTAATAATATTTAAAAAATATCACTTTTTAAAAATTGATACTTTTTAAAAGTACTTTAGGTAACCAATCAATTTATTTGGAGTAATTAAAATTATTAAGGTAATTAGTTCGATTACCTCAAGAAACTTGACCAATTACCTTCATTAATTAATAAAAGTGATATTTTTATAAATATTTTAGAAAGCGTTATTCTTCTAAATAGTCTTGGAGTTTTTCAAAAAATACAGAAAAATATTTTTCAATTTTTCTATGACTTTACCACAAAAAAATGTGCTTCTTACAAAATTCTATGTCCAAAGTACCAGAAATTGAAACATTTCGGATCGACCGAATTTTTTGAAAAATATCGCATTGATTTATAAAATATCACTTTTTAAAATCTTTTTAGAAAAGTAACATTTTTAAGAAATACTTAGTAAAATACCATTTTTCTTTTAAAAGTGGTATTTTTCAATAGTACTCAAGATAACCAATTGGGTTACTTGGGATAACCAATCTAGTTACTTGAAGTAACTTGATCGGTTACTTCAAGAGCGCATTTGGTATAAGATTCGAATCTTATTCTACAAATTCGGGAAAACAACTTTTATATATAGAAAGTTGATAAGATAAAATGTTTTATCCTATTAGCTTTCTATATGAAAGTTGTTTTTGAATTTATAAAGTAGGATTTGAATTTTATACCAAATTTGCTCAATGTATCTCATCAATAAATAAAAAATAACATTTTTTAAATATTTTCAAAAGTGGTATTTTTCTAATTAAAATTCAGAAATTTTCAAACAATTTCAAAATTCAAGAATTTTCAACTTTTGTGAAAACTTAATGTAAAAAATCAAATTTTCTCAAAAAAAAAAAAATCAAATTTCCTCGGGGATCACGTATGGTATTTAGCTAAAATAGATCGGTATTTTAAAAAGATTATTATTTTTTTGGTTCTTGAATATATATATATATTTTTTATTTATTGGTCAAAATGAGTGCTTTATTTATTTATTTATTTATTTTTTGGAGCAAAATGAGTGCTCCATTTTGATTGCGGTAAATTTACGGTAAATACATTTAAAAAACGAAAAATAGAAATCCGAGACGTTTCGTTGAGGGTGTTAAAGGTAAAGTGACCATTTACATATAACAGGAGCCTTGAAATTGTATTGTGGTCAACGCACTGGTTTCTACTCTCAGCAACCGCACAGAGAAGACGGGAGTTCCAACTGCAAAGGAGCAGAAAGTAGAAACGCTGTAAAAGTTCAATTTTGTCGTAAAAGTAAGCCTCCTTCCCGTTATTCTCTCTATCTCTCTGGACTAAAATATACTCAGATTCTCGAGAAATTTTCTGAAAAATTTGTTGATAGCTTTATATTTATTCTAAGTGAAAGAATTACAAAAATGTAGTTTGAGAGTTAGATACCATTTGGGGTCTGTTCAACATGATTTTTGATTATTTCACATTGGCTCTGATAAAAGTCTGAAAATTGAATGTCGTTTAGGACTTGATCTATATTGTAAGAAGAAATGGAGGCGGAGACAACGACGACGGATTATGTGTGTGTGGATCTGCCAGAAGAGGTGGTGGTAGAAATCATGTCGTGGCTGCCTCCTGACTCTCTGATTCGATTCAAGGAGGTGAGTAAGTCCTGGTACGCTCTCATCAAATTTCTCATGACTGATTCCGAATTTGTGGCCAAACATCTCCGCCATATGAAAAACGACATGTCGTCCTCAGCTTTCATTTACCAAAGTCCGTGCACTTGTGAGGATGTGGAAGATCAAGTGATTGTTAGACATTCGCCTTTTTGTCTTGTAAGTGTACCGAGGATTTGCCGCTTATCCCATGTGGATGATGATGATGATGATGATCGTGAGACTGACCACATTCATCATGTTATTGAAGATTTACCACGAATCCCATTTGAAAGGGCTGCGGCTGATCGACTCGAATATCATTGTAATGGAGTTATTGTCCTTACTAGATACGAGTCTGGGATTTTCAGATGCTCAGTTCTATGCAATCCAGCAATCATGGATGGAATTCAGAATTCTTCCAAAATCAATGTTCTCTGATCACTTCGATATTAAAGGCGGTGGATTAGGCTACCATTCTAGAGCTAGTGATTACAAGCTCGTTAGGTTTGGGTATGATTGGATGTCTAGAAATTCCAGAGCCGAGGTATACAGTCTGATCACTAATTCCTGGAGAGAGATCAAGTTTGATTCGAGGGAGATGATGTTTGGTTTGGAAGCTAATGATCTGGAGATTAACGGTATAGGGGTATTCTACAAAGGAGTTATTTATTGGCATATACGTTTTGAGGCGCTACATAGTTTTAATTATTCACTCTCTTTTGTGGAGACACCTCATGACAAGATACTTTGTTTTGATGTTTCTGATGAGACATTTCTTTGCTTACCATTATCGGATACTCTTCAATTGGCAGATGATCCATGGTATACAAAATGGCATACGCTTTCGCTGTGGAATGAGTCTCTTGCTTTGTTTAATTATTTTAGGGAAAGAGAGGGTACACTATCCTTTGAAGTATGGGTGATGGATGACTGCTTTGGTTCTTGGAGCAAACAACTAGTTGTTGGACCCCTTATAGGCGTTGAAGCTGCATTGACATTCTGGACGGATGATGAGATCCTTTTGCAAGAAAAATACGAAAGATTGGTTTCTTACAATGTTCACAGCCAGAAGCTAAGGAATCTTGCCATTGACAGAGTGGGTAGAAAAGAGTGTGTGTTTGAAGAGTGTGTTTTCCAATATGTGAAGAGTCTGGTCTCAGTGAAGTGAAGGAGACTACGGGAGAATTAGGAGCAGAATAGGTACGAAAGTAGTGTCTATCTTTTGTTTCATTTTATAAAGAAATGATTTTTTTTTCCCTTCTCTTGTTGAATGTAAGCTGGAGTAAACCACAACAAGCATTCATTAAAATTATTTTCAGGCATGTAGATATGTGTATGTGTGCAGATATATAACTATGTGGGTATCTTAGTATCTGTGTAAGTTACTAGATTTGTATTGGTGTACGTGTATTCATACGTCTTCTTGTATTTTTAAAACTTGTGTTAAAGAATTGTGAGAACAAGAAAAGGTTTTTCTCTGCTTTTGTTTTCTGAAAAAAATCTGCCAACTGTTCTTTTTTTTTCAAATTCAAAGCAAAGTTTGGTTTACCAAACATGTCTTTTGAGAAAAAAAATATTCGATTTTTTGTTCCAAAAAGAAAAAAAGGAAATTAGAGAACAAAAATGCAATTAAGCAAAGCCCGTAGTTACTTTCTTTGCACCATGTCTTTCTTCTTATGCACACTTTTCTCCGAGTATTAACATGCTGAGCACGCTTTTCAATTGCTAGTCTGACTGTGGAACTTATCGATTTTAATGCAGGTTGATGATGTAGCCATTGGAGTTATGGACGACCTCAATAAAGGCTAAAAATCTGGGTGCAAATGTTTTGGGAAAAACAATAGTTTAAGGTGAGATTTCGCAGCATCTGACTCCACTTTAATGAAGGTTTATCAGATTTCCTTTCTATCTAATGAGGGGATTAGTTTCTTATTTTTACAACTCTAGCAATATGCATTGGAATAAACAATGTGAACGGTGGAACTGAGATGGAGCCCAAGAACTCGCCTTTGCAATCTGCACAGATCTTCAAATTGCCAACGCTTCCAGTGACGATAGAGCCGAATCAGCGAACTTGGCCTTGAACTATATACCAAGGATGCTTCCTTTAACATGGTCCCAGGCAGCAGGAGAGATGGACACAGACAGACAGTGACATCACGATATCGGAATGCAGAGAGACCAAGCCATTTCAGAAAGTAGCTTTGACTCCTTGAATAACTCTTACAGGATCCGCTTGATCCCCTCGAAACACAGCCTCATTTCAACATCTCAAATATTAACCTGGCTTATAGGATTTATTGTGGGGAGTTGTACAGTGAAAAAAAAAATCTACAATTGAGACTGTTTTACTTTTATATAGGCTAAATAATGAAAATTTACATAGAAATATGTAGTTCTATATTGGACGGTATCTGTTCGATTAATTGAATGTTACGGTTGGAATTAAAATCTTTTAAATTTATATAAAGAAATTTTAGATCTAATCTAGTCCATGTCAACTAAGATTGAAATGGATTAAATTGAAATATAAAGATAATGCTCCCAACTCATCTCTCATATTTTTAATACCACTTGATGTAGCATGTGATTTGACAACATACAAATCGGTAAATGGCATTAACTTATTTGTGATAATAACAACTCCCACATAAGGTAGAATTAAAAAAGTGGTAAACTAAGTACGAAATCTACCACTATCCATTAAATAATCACTTGTCCAATTAAGTTGCATAAATTTTTAACTCCTACTTTGTTGGAGAAGAACTGGTATGCGACTAAAAACGTTTAGCTCTTAATAGATACATAAATCGAGATAAATGCAACTACACTATTATTTTATTTTTCTTTTTTTTTTTCTGAAATTAGGATGTTCTTATTGCTGCATATCTGCAATTACATATTTTAAAACAAAATATGGACATGAATCACCCCACATTTTATCTATTAAAGAACGAATTGCAAAAAAAGCTAGATAATGGACCATCACATTCCTGGAACGGGAAATATGCAGCTATACCATTATTAAAAGTATTGGTAGATTTTTTATTCTTTCCAAAAAAGGCCGTCCATGCCTAATTTTCTCCCAAATTACTCAACTCGACTTTTTAAGGGCTTGTCCACTGAAGGTCAACTAGTCTAATTAGTCCAGAGTTTTAACTAATCGATGGCTCAATCTATTGTTTCTATTGAATAGATTTCACCCAATTATGAACCTTCTCAACAACTTGTTGGGCGTTGAGGGTTGAGAAATGAATTCATATACTAAAAAAGTAAGAATCAGAATAGATATTTCCACTCGACTCAAAGAGTTATATGCTTCCAACTTCCAAGAGTTGAGTGGTATAAAAGAAAAGTACACAGCGCCTGAAACACAACTAACTTTCAAGTGCTTCGGCAGTGAGAGGAATGTACAAACAGTCTTGTCCATCTCAGGTCGTCTTAACCAGCTCATGATCTTTGAATTCTGTCAAATGGGAGTCAAATATAACCTGGCTACTTGCCAGTAAATACATAATGGATATGAAAGTTTGAGTAGATGAAAATAGAACTCCAGGACATTAAGAACCAATGCTCCAAAATATGTATAGATAATTACCTTCCTTGTCCGGATGAGATAGTTGATATTCCACAAGAACTCTGAAAACACTCTGGGCATTGGGTGTCAAACTTAGCAAAACTAGTGCAGCAGTTTTGGCACTTTGGCCCGAGTTTCCATTAGCGAGAATCAAAGGAAAGAACATTCCTTCAACCTGTATGATGCAAAAGTAGGAACATGATAACAGCATTAGTTACCTGTGTGTGAACCATCTTCTAGTCAGTCCCACACTAACAACAGCAGATGGTGTTATCAGATACCGAACAGGAAAAAAAAAAAAAAAAAGAATTCAACTTTCTATAGCATGAATCATGGCAACAAAACTCAAACAAGCACTCAATCAATAAAATATCAAACTCTAATAAGATTCTCCATTTTTTTCAAAGCAAATCATCTAGAATCCAAATTCACCTACTCCAACAAAAAAAAAAAAAAAAAGAACCGTACCAGGCGAGCAACTATATTCCCGGCGGTGACCTTTCCGGGACCGTCGATAACTCCGGGATAAACCGCTACGATTGGAAACCCCACTGAGGCGGCTCTTAACGCGATCTTATCAGCAACAACTTTCGATTTCTCATACTCTGTGCAGAAGAATTTCTCATGATGGACCTGTCATCAATCATCACCATCATCATCAAGCAAAGAAACACCTTTAATATTTTTTTTTTTACCAATTTTGACTAAAGAAGAACACAAAAACAGAGCTCTACTGAATGAGTACTTGAATCTCGTCGGCGACATGGCCATCGGTTGGTCCCAGAGCGAAAACGACGACGTATACACCACCTTCTCCACCGTCTTCGTCTCCCTAACTGTTCGCAACACGTTCTCTAATCCTCCCACATTGACCTAATAAGTAACCACATCCATCATATTCATCGTGCCTATTTTCAGATTTTCTCGCCAACCAAACAGATTTTAAAGTGCAATTTTTCTCGGGAATTAGAAAAGGAAAAATGTGCTTACGGAGAAGAACTTGGAAGGGTCGGTGAGCCAGGGCTCGACGTGGCAGCCAGAGAAGGCGGGTAGGAGCGAAGAGTTATCGGTCACAACACCGGAGACGATCTCGAAGGCAGCACCGTCGCCTCCGGACGCCGTGCGCGGCGGCAGCAAGGAGAGGTCGCCGTTAGGCCGTACCAAGGCCCGAACGGTGTGCCCCTCACGTAGGAGCGCGTGGCACAAGCGAACCCCTCAGTAACCTGACGCGCCGGTCACCCCTATATTCATTCTCTTTTTTTTTTTTCTTTTTTGGTTAAATTCACTCTCTCTCTATCTCACTAATACATGCTACTAATTTTTATAAGCTTTCTCTTCTTTACTTTATGACTTGGTTCTCAAGCGATCTATCGTTGAACCCGAGAGATCAAATCAAGAAGGGTGGAGGCACAGAGATATACAAATAATAAACAATATCCACCAAAAACAGGAAAAAAAAAAAAAAATGAGTCTCAACGATTACGAAATAACAAGCTTATCAGCATTAACGGGTAATGATTTTTAGATTATTATGAGCAAAGCGTTGATCAATCTTCAATAAAACATAAATTGCATTGAAACATAACGAATCATATTTATACAGCCCGGGAGTTTTGAGGAATAATATAGATTTACAGCATCCTCTTATTCTCATTTCAACCGTCGTTAACAAAACTCGAACTCAATTCAGTTCCTCTACATTTTAATTTTATGTCAGAGATCGAAGTCATCCCATATATCCTTCTTTATTCAAGGGAAAATAGTTCACAACTAAAGAGACTCAACAGTACCCCTTTATTTTCCACGTTTTGCGGTGACTTCTGTTTGCAGGTAATTTTATTGGCCCCCACAGAGATTCATATACGAAGCTCTCGTCAGTCGTATATAGTTTACAATCTGGAACGACGTATGCATTTGATCGGGTTAAACGGGTTATGCCTCCTTGTAGAAGTAAAGGAGCGTCGATTCAAGAAATCCGATGACCTGATATCCCAACCTTCGACGTCCTTGGGGACGCAGACATCAAACAGGATTTGGCCAAGAACACCGTGAGCGTTAATGCTTGCTGGTGGGTTAGGGAGGTGAATTAGGCCTTCTTGTCTACGTTCATCTTGCATGGACCCAACGCCTCTGCCTTCATAGTACTCCATTGAGTTAGGCAAGAAGAAATCATCGCCAGGCACCAGCGATATTCCCTGGAAGCTATTTGAGCTTGCTGCAGCTTTTCGTAGCGTGTGGATTGGCTCGATTGTCTCATCATGTGTTGCCTCTACATTGCCTAATCTTTCACCTTCAAGTCGTCTTATTCTTTGAGAGTAGATTGCTGTTGCTTTGCCAAGGAGCTCAGTCACTGCAGCCTCATAGTCAACTCTGTAATGCCTATAGTGGCCTGTGGCAAAATCAAGTAAAGTTTAAAAGATAAAAGAGACAAATTAGGAAAAGAACACAGCTTGATCTCATGACTACTTAGAAATATACAAAAAAACTAAGTGTAGTTATATCCATAGTCCGGAGAGTAGAAAAGTTAAGAAACAGACCTACGTGAGGTGAGCCATTCCACTTTACCACTTTAACATCACCCCCTAGTTCTTGCAGTCGTTGAGCAAAATTGCAGATTGTTTGGTAGGGAGCAAGATCATCATTTTCCGAGCATAAAATGAGATATGGGGCCTTCATACTCTGCATAAGAATAGCAGTGGATGATGGAAAAGAATATCAAAATATAGCTGTTACAGAGTAATGAAAATACACTTTGGTTACTTACAACAGACGAGTACAGAGTCTGCCAGTAATCAGCACGTTGTTGTTCAAATCTACTGAGGAATAGTGCATCAAGGCTAGAAGCAATACCATGAGCTAACCAAGATACCATTCTTGGTGGTTGGGACATTTTCATGACAGTTGGGTGAAGAATAAATTTGGTTCCCAAATCACTGGTAAAATCCACTGGACTTGAATCATATATGTAGCCACAAATACAGTCTTTAACCAGTCGGTAATCATCCTTCACCAAGAAAGGGCAAAAAAAAAAAAAGTTGCATAGAAGATCAGACAAACAACTTGTACAAATATGCGGTAGTTTTAGAATAAGGAACGCCAATTAATATAGTACTCGATTTATATTCAATATCCTACACTTCTTGGAAGGTAAAGACAGAGCTGGACCACATATGTTATTATGCTTGACTAAGAGATGTAGCACTGATTACATAAAGTTTAGATTGCACTGCAAAAGAAAATGCATACCAGATTTAATTGTGTTTCACAATTTCCCTCAATTATCTGCCACGGAAGAAAAGCAGTTATTAACTGGAATCATTGTACACTAACTCAAACAACAAAAATCCTTTTAATATCGAACAATGCATAGTTTATGGAGTGTCAAATGCTTAGAGTTTACCTGAAGAACCTTGAACATACATGCTTTAGGACCACCAGAAAAAGATACGAATACAACTGGGCATGGCTTAATTTTTAGTTCCTGCATGCAAAATATAAAGCCCATGTTATAAATCAAATGTCAGCATAATTTTCAGAGTTCATGTTTTATATTATCCTATTCCGGTCAGGCAGACTTTAAATTTGCTATGTTATTTAGTTATGGTGTTCATTAAATCCGAATAAAAGTTTCCTTCACTGTTTACTAGTTGCACAACTATAAGTATACTGACCGCAACAAGCACATTTAAAATGTCAATGGCAAGTCCCGTTGCCTTCTCCGGGAAGAACCTGCACACATTATGGATATCAGTCAAGTTCAATATCAAGTGAACTGTTAAACAAAAGAAAAACTATTCTCAATTGCCCCTTTCCATAACAAAGGAGGCAATTCTAATTAGCAGAAGAATTGCAGCCACAATAAAGACACGTGTTACTTGCATTGTTTAATCCTATCTATATAGAAGTAATTCAGTTGTTATTCGAGGTCAAAACCGACTGGCTTTCCAAACAAACCACATCATCATTATTCATTAAGAGCGAGACACAGAGAAAGTCAACAAACACATCAAAAAGATAACACATTGTACTTGGATTAGGACTTGGTATCTACAGAATTTTATTTTTTCAACTGAAAATAACCCAACATGTTTTTACAGTCGTTTATCTCGTTAACCAGAAGGTACATGAAATAGAAATGCAATCAGTAATCTATATGCACGGAGAATCAAGGAAAGCTTGCTTTCACAATTTTCCTTCAAATTTGTCAAAATAGATGTCAAAGTGGCATAAATGAAACAATCAGCAGGTCCTTCATAACCGTGTAAAACTAATAATACCCAATTAAAGAAACAACTACTAGTGTGACGGAACCCAACCATCCTAAATCAGGATATATCTGGAAAATATTCAAGATAATCACATTCCAAAAACGGTATTAAATGTTTTTATTTTTATTTTTTTTAAAAATGGTTTAAGGAACAAAGCTCGGCGAGTGAGCTTAGATTCTGTAAATCGAACAGGCAAACTCAATTATAAGCCCATTTCTTCAAACCAAGTCAAACCCACCAAAACCCAGAAAGCAAAACAGACGACCACGCTAAAAGAAACAAGAAACCCGGAAAAGAAAACCAAAAACAAAAACTTTGCAGGAAAATCGATCTCACATATTGAGAAACTGAGAGTGGCAGACGAGAGAGTTCCATCCAAGAGAGGAGTAGAGCTGAACATAACTCTTCAAGTGTCTTTCCTGGCTGGACATCCATGCGAACATTACCACAATCCCTTCCACTTTCCCACATCGCTCTTTTCTTCCCCAGTAATACCTTCCCCCTAAACCCCACATCTCCTCTCTCTCTCTCTCTCTCTCAACAATTCTAGCTTTAAACAGTCTCGAGAGAATTAACTTCGTAGACCAAAATTTCTGGAGAAGTCTTCCCAATTGAGATGATGATAAACTATTTCAAAAATTGCAGTAAAGGATTCAATCGATGAAGAAGATGATGAAGAGAGAGAGAGAGAGAGAGGAGAGAGGAGAGAGAAACAATGGGGTAGAGAGAGATATATCGCATAAGCTCCTAATGACTTTGTCGCTTTTGTACAATTTTTTATTTCTTTTGCAGCTTTTTTTTCTCACTTTTCTATTTCTATTTAGGATATGGAGGAGGAGTGATCATCTTCGAGTTTTGGATTTCCTGCAATCAAGTAGAGCCTGTTATCTCTGCAACTTGCCTCAAAATGCGTGCCACGTCCTGTTGGGTTATACCATCTGTTAGCCACTCAATTTCTCAAGTACTTAACTACCCCTAAGATGACAGCTGAAATTACAAAAACATACCCTGTCCTTAGTCGTGTCGAGTTAGGATTAGGCTAACTCCACATCCGACTGCGTCAAACGAAAGGACCGTTTAAACTTCAAGTCAAACCCAATAAATCATACGTTTTATGGTCCGGTGCTCAACGTGATGCGGCCGGGCGTGGAATACCATGTTCTTCCTTCATCCACAAATATAAAAAAGACGCAATAAAAATTTAAAAAAAAAAATAACTAAGAGAGACACAAAATTTTATCTGAAATTTGAAATGTTCATCTTCTTTTCTCGTTTATTTTGGGTAATATAGCGAAACTTTGTTAGACCGAAGAAGTTATTATTAGAACTCTGTGTTCACACCACAAATGTCTTTTAATATTCTTCAATAATTAAAATAGGAGATATATACAGTTTGCTGACACGGCAAGGTCATAATTAATTTCTTAACAGATACGATTGCGTAAACGCTAAAAACACACCATATGCGGAATGGGAAAACACATGAATATGATGTAATTGTTAGATTAGAGCTTCAACCAATATGCTTAATACTAACATGGATTTGTTTGCCAAGAAAGCAAATAGGAAACAGTATATGCCGATTTGACCGTTGACCTACCTTTTCTTTGAGGGGGTACATTTAGTAGGAGAATGGGAGGAGAGGAGAGGAGAGGAGGATAGGGAGCGAACCTGATAGAAGTTAGCCACACGAACCGTTGACCTACCTTACCTTGCGTTACACCTTGTCCAGCAGTAAGCTGATGTGAACTGCAAACTGGGATAGCCCACGAGGCCAAATTACTCCACTAAAGTACTCGACCTTTTAATGGGCTTGTCCACTGCAAGTCAACTATTCTAATTAGTCTATAGTTCTAAACTAGTAAGGCCCCGATGGCTCAATCTGTTGTTTTCATGGACGAGATTTCACGAATCTGTTGTTTTTATGGAAGAGATTTCACACTATTAAGAAGCTTCTCAACAACTTGGTTGGGCGTTGAGGGTTGAGAAATGAATTCAGATACTAAGAAAAAGTAAAAATCAGAATTGATATTTCCACTTTGACTCAAAAAATTATATCCTTCCAACTTCCAAGAGCTGAGTGCTATATAAGAAAGTACACAACGCCTGATAACTAACTTATCTCTAGTAGAAGTTTTTCAAGTGCTTCAGCAGTGAGAAGAATGTACAAACAGTCTTGCCCATGTGAGTGCCCTCTGGTCTTAACCAGCTCATGATCTTTGAATTCTATCAAATGGGAGTTAAGTGTAACCTGGCTACTTGCCAGGAATCGTTCTCGACAGGTAGTGTACAAATTCTCGACTGGCATCCCTGAATTGGATATGTAATGAATATGTAAGTTCCAGTGGATAAAAATAAAACTCCAGGATATGAGATGAACTTTTGAGGACCAATGCTCCAAAATATGTATAGATATTCCGCAAGAACTCTGAAAACACTCTGGGCATTGGGTGTCAAACTTAACAAAACTAGTGCAGCAGTTTTGGCACTTTGGCCCGTGTTTCCATTAGCGAGAATCAAAGGAAAGAACATTCCTTCAACCTTGTATGATGCAAAAGTAGGAACATGACTAGTGTGGCGTGTTGCCACATCAAGGCCCATGATGCTCACACATAGTGTGCACATGGTGCCTATGTTGTGCCCATAGTGGTGCTAACGGGTAGGAAATTTTGTGATTATGTAAGAGTATTTTTATCCAGGATCATTAGTTAAGTTTGTGGCCAAATACCCCCTATTTGAGAGCTAGGAATCAGGGGGAAATTGTTGTAAATTCGAAACTCAATTATTTTGCCTCAATTTTGCCATATGTTTACTCGGCCAAAATCATGTTTCCTCCTGCCAAAAGGCTAAAAGCTCAAAAGGCACTTTAGGGGGGGTGACCCCGGTGCCCATGGGGGGCCTTGGCCACCAACATGATAGGGGCTTAGCTGTGTACCTCCTTGCCCTATCAATGAACGAAATGATATTTAATCATGTCCACGTGTTGCCTAAGTGTTGCTTTCGTTGTTGCTTGTTTGTTGCTTATGTGTTGCCTCGATATGCTTGCTTTGTGTTCGCTTGTTAGGTGATTGCCACTATCGAATTGCTTGCTTTGTGCTTGCTCAATGCTATGTCATTGCCCATTATCACGGTGTTGCCTGTGGCATGGCTAACCAATGGGTTTATTTGCCTACAGGCTTGCGTTCTAGGCTGACTTGCTAGCTCCGAGCGATAGCAAGTACCGCACGTCCCGCCTATTTCGAAGTGTCAAAGAGGCAGCCCGTGACAGTTGGTATCAGAGCTTCGGTTAGAAATCTTGGGAGAGTCTGTTGGGATGGCAAACAACACCCAGAGGATCATTGCGATTGAGAAGCGCCTGGGAGAACTCGATGGGATCGAGTTCAAAGTCAGAGACCTCACCAGCGCAAGAAATGGGTTCGACGCTGCGGGATTACAACAAAAGATCGAGGCATTAGAGAGAGATGTGGAACACATGCTCAACCGGATAAACAACCTCGAGCGGAGGGGAGGATCTCCAAGCCCCTCTAGCCCACCACTGGGCGATGAACGTGTCAAGAACTTGGAGACATCGATGAACAACCTCCAAGGCACAGTCAATGACATAGTGGAGAATTGTCAGGGGGCAATAGGCGCACTGAGACATGAAATTGAGGAGATAAACACCAAGCTCAACCTCACCATCCGAGCGGTGGGGAGCCAACCCGTAGCTGCTTCAATGGGAATGGCTTACACGAGAGCTAAAGTGCCTGAGCCAAGGCATTATGGGGGCGCGAGGAATGCCAAGGAAGTTGAGAATTTCCTCTTCGATATGGAGCAATACTTCCGGGCCGTACAACCCGACTCGGAGGACGCCAAGGTCGTGATGGCTACAATGTACTTGTCTGGGGATGCCAAAGTGTGGTGGAGGACGAAGTATGATGATATCCAACACGGGAGGTGCACCATAGCCACGTGGGAGGATCCTCGAAGGGAATTGAGAACTCAATTCTTTCCTGAAAATGTGTCATATCTGGCTCGACGCCAGCTATAAGAATTGAAACAAACGGGCACTGTCCGCGAGTATGTCAAGAAGTTCTCAGGACTGATGCTTGACATCAAAGACATGTCCAAAGCAGATAAGCTTTTTCACTTCTACGAAGGCCTCAAGCCTTGGGCTAGAACAGAGTTGCAAAGGCAAAGGATCCAAGACCTTGCCACCGCTCAAACGGCCACTGAGCGTTTGACAGACTATACATCAGAAAACACCCAGCAGAAGAAGAATCAACCCACTTAGAGTTCAAGCAATCCGAGTGGCAAGAAACAAGGGAAGCCGGGGCAGAGCAAAAGTGGGGGAGCGGACAAGAAGAGCAATGAGTCCAACTCCTCCTCGAGTAGTAATGCCCCACCCTATGGGAAGAAACCGATATCTTGTTTTCTTTGCAAGGGACCACACAAGGCCTCCGAATGCCCTCATAAGCACAAGCTGAGTGCTATTCAGGCCTCGATTGCTCAAGAGGAACAAGGCAAGGGTGAAGAGAATGACGAGTGCCAGATAGGGGCCCTGAGCCTGTTAAATGCCCTCAAGAAGCATGGAGCTGAGGTGAAGAAGGCTCCTGGGAAAGGGCTTATGTATGTAGATGCCACATTGAATGGGAAGCCCGCGGCTAGCGTGATGATCGACACGGGCGCCACCCATAACTTCGTGTCGAATGCCGAAGCACGGCGTCTTGGGTTAAAGATTGGGAAGGACACTGGTCACATGAAGGCGGTCAACTCGAAAGCCTTGGCTACGACAGGAATAGCCAAGCAAGTCCGTGTCAAGATTGGCACCTGGGAGGGACTGACCGACTTGGTCGTAATGTAAATGGACGACTTCCACGTCATCTTGGGGATGGAATTCTTAGTGGAGAAATGTTCCATCCCCATCCCATCAACGGGAAACTTGCTGATCATGGGGGAAAAACTCGCCGTGGTGCCTGCGAAGGTGAAGCAAGCTAATGATGTAAAACTCTTGTCTACCCTACAGTTCAAGAAGGGCGTGAAGCGACAAGAACCAACATACGTGGCGGTCCCTTCTGTTTATGAAGAGGGAGGTGAGGAAATCACTCCTCCTGAAATCGATGGCGTGCTGAGAAGATACGGGGATGTGATGCCGGACCAACTCCCCAAAGCCTTGCCACCAAGACGAGGCATCGACCACCAGATCGAGCTGGTGCCAGTTGCCAAGCCACCCGCTAGAGCGCCCTATCGGATGGCACCCCCTGAGTTAGAAGAACTCAGGAGGCAGTTGAATGAATTACTAGAGACAGGCTTCATCAGACCATCGAAAGCACCGTTCGGAGCACCGATGCTATTCCAGAAGAAGCATGACGGGAGATTGAGACTGTGCATTGATTATAGAGCTCTCAACAAGGTGAGAGTGCGAAACACCTACCCTATTCCGCTGATTGCGGATCTGTTCGACCAGTTGAGCAAGGCCAAGTACTTTACCAAGCTTGATTTGAGATCAGGCTACTACCAAGTGCGGATTGCCGATGAGGATGAGCAAAAGACCACTTGTGTCACCCGGTATGAGGCGTTCGAGTTCCTCGTGATGCCATTCGGGTTGACTAATGTACTAGCCACCTTCTGTACACTCATGAACCAAGTTTTCCACGAGTATCTGGACAAGTTTGTGGTCGTCTACTTGGACGATATCGTGGTATATAGTGCATCAATGGAGGAGCACTTGGCCATGGTGTTTCAAAAATTGAGGGATAATCAACTCTACGTGAAGCAGGAGAAATGCTCGTTCGCACAGAAGACCATCAAGTTCTTAGGCCATGTAGTTGAACGTGGCCATATCCGGATGGACCTAGAGAAGGTAAGGGCCATCCAAGAGTGGAAGGCTCCTACCAACGTGAAAGAACTACGCTCGTTCCTTGGTTTAGCCAACTAGTATCGGCGTTTCGTAGAAGGCTATTCAAGACGAGCGGCACCCTTGACAGAGTTATTAAAGAAGGGTGTTACGTGGGCGTGGACAGTAGAGTGCGAAAAGGCCTTTGAGAATCTGAAAGAGGCCATGATGAGAGATCCTATCCTTACCTTACCAGACATTGGCAAGTCCTTTGAAGTACAGACGAACGCGTCAGACTATGCTTTGGGAGGGGTGCTATTGCAAGAGGGCCACCCCGTGGCATATGAGAGTCGTAAGCTTGCCGAAGCCGAACGAAGATACACGGCCCAAGAGAAGGAGCTTCTCGCCATGATCCATTGCTTACCGGTGTGGAGGCACTATTTGTTGGGGTCAAAGTTTGTAGTGAAGACGGACAACTCGGCTGTTAGTCACTTCCTCACACAGCCAAAACTTACCCCGAAGCAAGCTCGATGGCAGGAATTCGTGGCCGAATTCAATTTTCACTTTGAACACAAGGCGGACCGCTCAAATCAGGCAGCAGATGCCTTAAGCCGCAAGGCGGAGCTCGCGGCTTTGAAACTTCTAGCCAACATGTCGACTAGTATGGTGAACACTCCTATCAAAGAGCGCATCAAGAAGAACTTGGAGAAGGACCCTGTTGTCAGAACCATCCTGAAGCTCGTGGAAGAAAGCAAGACTCGCCAATTCTGGGTGGAAGATGACCTTTTATGGGCCAAGGGCGGCCGTTTGTATGTCCCAAAGGCGGGAGACTTACGGAGGGCGCTTATGAGTGAGTGCCATGACACTTTATGGGCGAGCCATCCAGGGTGGCAGAGAACGCATGCCCTTTTGAAGCAAGGGTACTACTGGCCGCAGATGCGAGATGATGTGGCGGAGTACACCAAGACCTGTCTCACCTGCCAGCAAGACAAAGTGCTGAGACAGAAGACGCCTGGATTACTAGAACCGCTACTTGTCCCAAGCAGACCATGGGAGAGTGTCTCACTTGATTTCATTGCGAACCTGCCGAAGACAGGGGAGTTTGAAAATATCTTGGTGATAGTGGACAGATTTTCAAAGTATGCAACTTTCATTCTAGCGCCGAAGCACTGTCCGGCAGAGGAGACGGCCAGACTCTTTTTCAGACATGTCATGAAATATTAGAGCATGCCCCAAAACATAGTAAGCGACCGGGATGCCAGATTCACGGGATCATTTTGGTCTGAACTTTTTCATCTCCTTGTGTCACAACTGAACATCTCCTCGAGCTACCATACGCAGACCGATGGACAAACAAAAAGATTCAATGGGATGTTAGAGGAGCACTTACGGCATTTTGTTAGTGCTAATCAGAAGAATTGGCCGCAACTAGTTGATGTAGCTCAATTTTGCTTCAACGCTCAGAAGAGTTCTTCAACCAATAAGAGCGCTTTTGAGATTGTTAATGGCCAACAGCCGTTGCTACCCTACACAGTGAATGAGTATCGTGGAAAGAATCCCCGATCCTTCATCTTCACAAGAGAATGGAAGAAAAATACCGAGATTGCCCGAGCTTATCTAGAGAAAGCCTCTAAGAGAATGAAGAAGTGGGCAGATCAAGGTAGATGGTCACTAGAGTTTCAACCTAGAGACATGGTGTTGATCAAGCTTTCAACCTGGAGACATGGTGTTGATCAAGCTTTCGCCTGAACAACTGAGATTCAGAGGGGCCAAAAACAAGAGACTTGTACGCAAGTACGAGGGTCCCATGTCTGTTATTTCAAAAGTGGGCAAAGCATCTTATAAGCTCGACACCCCTGCATGGCTCAAGATACACCCAGTGATTCACGTCAGCAACCTCAAACCGTATCACGAAGATCCAGCAGATCCAGCACGCAACCAACCGACCAGAGGACCTATTGATCTCACGCCACAGAGCAGCAAAGAATCTGAGGAAGTCCTTGCGGAGAGAATAGTGACTGCAAGAACCAGACAGCCGAAGAAGGAGTATCTCGTCAAGTGGAAGGGCCTCGGAGACGAAGAGACCAGCTGGGAGAGCGCGGAAGACTTGAAAAAGCTACAGCAGAAGATTGAAGATCGTAAAGCCGTCAAGTCATCGAGGACGCCGACAAGCTGAGTGGGGGAGAATGTGGCGTGTTGCCACACCAAGGCCCATGATGCCCACACATAGTGTGCAAATGGTGCCTACGTTGTGCCCACGGTGGTGCCAACGGGTGAGAAATTTTGTGATTATGTAAGAGTATTTTTGTCCAGGATCATTAGTTAAGTCCGTGGCCAAATACCCCCTATTTGAGGGCTAGGAATCAGGAGAAAATTGTTATAAATTCGAAACTCAATTATTTTGCCTCAATTTTGACATATGTTTACTCGGCCAAAATCATGTTTCCTCCTGCCAGAAGGCTAAAAGCTCAAAAGACTCTTTAGGGGGGTGACCCGGGTGCCCATGGGGGACCTTGGCCACCAGCATGATAGGGGCTTAGCTGTGTACCTCCTTGCCCTATCAATGAAGGAAATGATGTTTAATCATATCCACGTGTTGCCTATGTGTTGCTTTCGTTGTTGCTTGTTTGTTGCTTATGTGTTGCCTCGATATGCTTGCTTTGT
>JXTC01000204.1:394703-418497 GCA_002914845.1 Trema orientale
ATATTTAATTTAATATTAATGATTACTTATATTAAATTTAGTTCATCGAATGTCAAAAAGTTGTGTTACATTCGTCTCATCAAAATAAATAAAGACATAAATATATTTTTTGATGTTGAAATACATTGAACCTAATTATGTCTTTGATCATTATTCTATTTTTAAAATTTTTAGAAAAATCTTAATTTTTTCATGATATGATTGGTTTTATTAATTTTTTTTTTTTGCTATGATTGGTTATAATATATACATGTATTACATAATATTGTATTTAATTTAATATTAATGATAGCTAATAATAAATTTAATTCATCGAATAAATGGTTGTGCTACATTCGTCTCATCAAAATAAATATAGAGATAAATATATTTTTTAATGTTGAAATACATCGAAATTAACTATACATTAGGCTTAATGTATGCAATATTAATACAACTCGCGCAAAGCAAAAGCGCGATATAACGACTAATGATATAAGGTTCTCGAATTCTGCTTCTCGAATTCTAGTTCTTTCTAATTTGGCTTAATAGATCACCTGGGGTCCCGTATCACTTAGGTCCTCGTTCTTTTTTTTCATAGCGTTTAGATCCCCAAACTTTCTAATTTCGTAACACATTAATCCTTTCCACTATTTATCCTTTGATTTTGCCATTTAAACCTCACAAACAGCTAACATGACAATTGACCCATGAATCGCTGAACTTAAAACATTTTGTTGCGTATCCTGTTACTTGTAGATATGCTAGCAAGAGCTTTGGAGTCTGATTGGGCAGTGGTATCCGAAGAAATTGGCCTTTAGATACATCATGAAATTATTAACCAGGAACACGATGATAAACCTGAAGGTGAAGAAGAATCAGGTAACTTATTAATTTCTATAGTAGTAATGTTCTCTTTCAACCGCTCCTCTCCCAAAGAATTACTCTTATTCAGTTCAGTTCGTATGTTTCAGTAGAAAGTTAATATACTTGTTTGCCAGAATTGATGGCCGATGGAAGTTTATTCTAATTGTTGATGATGTACTTTTTCTTCCAGAGGATGACATTTTGCCCGGCAGATCAATTCCAGCTGAATGTCATGCTGAACTTCATACAGATTATGATGGTGCAGCTGTGAGATGGGAGCTTGCCTTCCACAGAGAAAACGCTGCCGATTGCTCTCAGGCTTGTTTAGATCAAGCTAAACATGCCAAGCCTGGCGAGAAGAAATGTGAACATATGGGTTTATTGTCCGTCTGAGGAGGGGTGCTGTTCTCCAGATATCCATCCACATAAACAGCAAGAGTGTTGGCTGAAATACGTAAGAACCAAGAAGTTATTCTTTTATTGTTTGTTTCAATTTATCTGAAGATTCTTGTAAATCAAAGTTGGTTTACGTGTTCTTCTCTGGATCCAGTCCACTCTAACATGTCTCTTTTTCTAAAACTATCAAAATGCAGGCAGAAAAGCCAAAACTAAATTTCAAGGGCAAGTATCCCGAGTCATACAGGAACTCCCATCAAACTGCACCCTTCATCGTGCCATGGGTCTCCGGTCTCATCAGTGCCTAATGTGCTCTGTCAACAAAATCGGAACTGCATACTTTTAGAACTCTAACAAGAATAAGGTGAAGTAAAGCTCCACTGAATTATGTACCATACTCTTCTTTGGTTTATGCATTTTTTGGGGGGGAGTGGAATGAGAAAGGCATTGGGTTATGCAGCTTTGCATCATTTTTTTTCTGTACGGATTTTGGTATGAGGACCAGTAGGGGCCTGTGGCCTTGGCGCCCGTGATGCCAAGTTCAAAATCTTTGGTCATCAAGCTGAGCTTGTAAGGTGTTTAAGAAGAGTTATATTTGGATTGCTAATTTATCAAAACTATTTCACATTATGAGGGTGGAATAGTGATGGTGATGCAATGCCCTTGTTGCGTATGTTCCACTTTTCAGATATGATTGTTCTCATGGTTATGGGTGATCAAAAACGAAATTCAAAGCCAGCCTCTTTGTTGCAAAATATTCCTCTCTGCGTTCTCCCACAAGTGTTCGAGGTTTCTGTTCCCGCCAATTTAAGATTGTCACGTACGGCTATTTTTCACTTTAGCTGGAAAAGAAAGCAATTGAAAGTTTTAACTCCAGGTTGAACGGCGACAGAACTAAAAGTGGTAATAGTTTACCAGATAACTATTTAGCCAACATGCCGAGTAAATTTGCCAGTAAGAATTGGAAAAAGGGAAAGGATGGCAATCTGAAAAGAAAAACGAACCATAACCTATTTTGTAATTGTGTGGAGAAATTTAACCAAACTACATCACGTATTTGAGGTATGGTATGGATCAATTTCCGCAGCTTGGGCAATAAGCACTGGAGATAAGTTCAGCAAATTTGACCAATTGAAATTAAAGTAAATCATTACTTACAAGTAGCTTTTTATCGTGGGACAAAAAAAATATACAATATCTAATAATGATTTAATGATTATGAATCAAAAGCCGGGGAAAATTAGTAATTATTTTAGTGTGGTTTGAATCATACAACGTAAATAGATAATTTTCAGAATTCCACATCTGAATTGTCAGCAATTAAATGGTAAATGCTATTGAATTTATTATTAAATAATTGAAATATGACACATCATATATCAATATTATTAAAAAAGTGGGATTTTTCAGTCTAATGGTTCTTTCTTTTACAATTTTTTAATGTATCATTTTATTTGCAATATCAATTTTCTAGACGTTTTTCATTTTTTTCTTTGTTGTATTCTTTTAATATCGTTTGTTTATATTTATGCTGTTTTTGCATTGTTTAAAACATTTGAAGGTTCAAATCAACTTGTCATATTCTGCAACCTTAAACTAAATATTTGCTTTTTGTGTGTCAAAATTTGGTCTCTGATTATAACAAAGATTGTTCAAACTGAGGTTAGAGACGGGAATTAAGATAATATATATATATATATAATTCCTATTTCAATAGTTATTTTTTTAATTTTTTAATACTTTTTTTAGCTGTTGAATCATTATCTAACCTACCATAATTTGAATAGATAAAAAAATAATAATAAAAATAGATAACCATTATTTAATATTTTTCAGTCTTTACCTTTTACATAAAAAAAACGTGCGTGACTAATTTTAATTGGACAAAACAATACATATACATATGAATAGATTAAAAAAATATATCAACTGAATTGGTGCCGTATATATATAGTTCAAGGTAAACAGTATTCAAATTACTTTCTAAAATGTATACTGAGCCTAATTTTTAAGTTGCTTATCCTTATGTATCCTTTTTGGCTGTCGTTTTTCTAGTGAGGTTAAATTTTTACTTGTTGTCGTTTATAATATTTGGTGTCATTTTCTCGTCACGTGTGAGAATTTTGTCGTTTTCCCAATCATGATGACTTTCCTTTCTGAGTTTACTCTTTTTACTCTTTTTTCTTTTTTCTTTTTTTAAACTCCGCCAGTCACAATGATCATTCTCGTCGGATGTCGTTTTCCTTTTACTGTCGTTTTTAGTTCCATGTTAACGTTTGGCATAGGATTTGGGTAAAAAACTAACAAAAAGGAAGGAAATAGGAGGGAATTCATCGTCTCTCTGGCCATCTGCCGCAGCAGGTCCCAAAGCCAGGGATCTCTCCCTCTCCAGAGTTATAAGGCACCTTCTTCACCTTTGGGACTCTCTGCTCTCGGCTTCTTCCTCTCTCTGTTTCCGTCGCCTACTACCATCGAAGTTCTCGACCCACTCCTCTTCTTCTTCTTCTTCTTCTTCTTCTTCTTCACCCAAGAAACAAGAGGTTTGTCTTCTTTATGTAATTTCATCTTCTTCTTTCTTTTTTTTTTTCTTCCTTTTTCTTTTTTAATTTGAATTCTTTGAGATACTGTCTTATCATGTGAGATGCCGCTATCCCTACTCTATTTTACAGTTGTAATTGATTTGTAGGAATTGGGTTTTCACGTTAATATATTTACGCTTTATATATATATATATATTCTCTTTGAATTCGGGTCTTGTGGATTGTTTGGCAGAATAGATTCTTCTAAATTGCTAAATCATATTTGGTCTTGGATTATTACTCCATAATTGTTTCTAATTTTTACAATTATGTACTGTGAAATCTGTGTTTATGATGCCGTCAATATGTTTGGAGAAATCCATTTCTGTCAAAGTTAATTGTAGTCATTACTGCTTTTCTAGAAATTTCTTGGTATGAACTATTTATTATCAACTAAAAGATGGAGACTTTCCCTCAAAAAAGAAAAAAAAAAAGTAAAAAAAAGTAAAAGATGGAAAGTGAACTCACGGAGTTAATTCATGTCTGTTTTTCAGAGATATTTTATATTATCATAAGAAAATAGTATCTAAAAACAACCCAACCAAACCAGAACTTTTGTTGTTTTTTATTTTCAAATACATCACCAAACACAGTTTTACATGTTTTAAACTCAGAAACAGTAAGAAAATACAGCTACCAAAACCCATTCTCATAAATAAGTTGTCCTTCCCAATTTTCACAGTCTCAATTTAAATACACGTTATTCAAATAAACCATTTCCACATCACGAACCAGATGTCTTATACTCTTGATTTCATGTCGTTTGAAATCTTGTTTTCTATTGGTGATGTCATTTTTATGATGTTGCCATTCACGCTGTTGGACCTGGTTAACGCCACCACACCTCCCTTTTTCTTGTACTAGTTTAGCTAGAGAAAAGTAAACATGGAGGAACCCTATTCCCTAACTTTTAATCCAGTTAATTTAATTTAATTTAATTAAATAACTGCGGAATCTTCTCTCACCAGATTGCTCTGTTCGAAATCTATGCATTGCTCCTGCCGTAAGCCCCTCCTTTGGGATCACCCATCAAGTCCCGAAAGGTACTCTTCTCTAAGTTTGTCTTTCTTTTGGGTACTCAAAACAATTGCACTTAATGCTCCATAGAATGTGAGTTTAAGCTCTTTGTTACATACTTACTAGCTTGTCCCAGATGTTATTGGGCTCAATTTTAGGTGATTTTATTTCGTAGTCTGAATGCAGGACATCAAAACCTAGAAATTTATTAGAATAAATCATTTTCAAATTTCAAGCAAAGGGTTATGATATCAAAATTTGGTGAAAATTTAAGGTTATAATATCCATGGCGCTTCCGCCACATAAGGGGTTACATTACAAGTCTTCCTTTTGTGTCACTCTTTTGTGGCTCTTGGTCTGTTGCCAAAATTAAGGTTGTACTCTATTTGCTTTGCGTTGCTTTATCCATTCATAAAACTGCCTGAGGATCTCCTATATGTTCAGTAGAATTAGCTTCCTTTGATCTGTTAGTATTGTTTTTACCGTCGTCGAGAACCAACCAATTTTTCTAAAATCAACCTTTTGTGCTTTCCTCTTAAGCCTTACCTGGGCTTTTTCAGAAATCAGGCTGTGTTGAGGGCAACGTTGTAGAATAACAGGGCTGTTTTAGCTCAAATATAGGAAAGAAATGCATATAATAGTAGGCCATTCTCCATGATGGGTTAATGCCAAGTCCCTTATTGGCTACTCACATTCGTGGCGGGGATGATCTTGTTGTCTGCAATGAGTGCAGAGCTTAGGTATTCAAAAAGAAAGGATTTATGTTTATTGCTAGTCATTGATGTTTCATGTTGCACTTGAAATGGACTTTTTCTTTGTTGAAAGGTTTCGAGGGTTTATTTTTAGTTCGTTGGCCTGATTACAGTAATATATTGTAGTTATGAACTATATGTAATGATTAACTTGATGCGGAGAAAACCTTGTGGAGATGAGTCACTATGAGTTTAAGTCCGGTTTCGATTAAATTTTTGTGGTTTTGGGGAAGAGTGATGAGAAAAAAAAAATACTTTACTCATCCTCAAGCTGTATTTGATTTATTTACAACTGTCCATGAATGGGATTTGAATATGCCAGCTTGTTGCTGGATTTATTTTCTTCTGTTCATTCTCAATGTTTGATTCATACATATCTTCTTTGTTGAAGTGAACTTTTTAAAAAATGTTTGACTGCATTTTCAGCAGATCTGATAAACGCAAACAAGCATGCTGAGTGGCAAGAGCTGCTACATTCAGGAAACTCACTATGACATTCTATCTGTGAAAGAGGATGCTACTCATGAAGAAATCCGCACTAGCTACCGATTTGCCATACTCAACTCTCACCTGATAAGTTGGCAAATGCATCTGAGACTTCTCCGTCTGACAATGGATTAGAGGAAAGATTTCTAAAGGTAAAGAAGGCTTGGGAAATACTCAGCAATCCAAGGTCAAGAGCACTCTACGATAGCGAGCTACGATCTTCAAGACAGGATGCAGTAACCGCAGAAGATGTCAGCTTAGAAGATATGATGGTTGAAGATGGAGGAGATATGATTGAACTATTCTACCAATGCCGATGTGGTGATTATTTTTCTCTTGATTCTTTGGAGTTGGGGAAATTGGGGTACCCTTTGTTGAGGGATGGGAGCAAGATATCTTTACTGACAGGGGATGCTTTACCAGCATCTGTTGTCCTTCCTTGCGGATCTTGTTCTTTGAAGGTCCGATTCTTAATCAATTCAGATATTTATGTTACCGTTGATGATGATATGCGAGTGGGGTTAATGCAAAATCTTCAAGGAGATTTTATCAATTTAATGCAAACTCAAAATTGCTGATTTTATCGGTTGTTTGGTTTTAAGGCATAGAATTCATGGTTAAATGCAAAATCTTCAAGGAGAGAAAACCGCGAGGTTTTTTTTTTTTTTTTTAATTTTTTTTAATGGAAAACATACATATTTTGAGTTTGATTATTCCTTTTCCAATTTTGTCAGCATAATATGAAGTTTTGTATGAAGCAAAGAAGACATGTTGCTTAGACCATTTTCTATAGAAAAGGTGTGCCAATGTTAGATTTAACGAATTATATTGTGAACAAGTGGAATGTGAACCTCATCAATGATCTCTTCCTAAATATGGATGCGGAGTTAATTTTCAGTATACCATTAGGAGATGGTCCATTAGTGGATTGTCTGATGTGGCACTATGACTGCCGGGGTGTCTATTCTGTGAAAAGTAAAGACTCAGTCTCAGCCCTCCTCCTCCATTAATCTCTCGAGTTAGTGGAGATGCTTGTGGCATCTCAAGATACCCAATAAAGTGAAGATCTTTCTGTGGAAGGCTTGTTGGATTTTATTCCCACGAAGGGTAATATAGCTAGAAGACATGTCCCTGTGGTTGTTCTCTGTCTGTGGTGCAACTCATGGTCGGAAACCACCTCTCATGCTCTTCTCTTCTGTTCAGTTGCAAGGAGTTTCTAAAATGTTTCCCCAATCAAAGAGCAAGTTGCACACCTCTCTAGTTTACTTTTATGGACAACATTTTTGATTTGTTCCAGAAAAATAGCCTTGAAAATCTAGAATGTTTTTCCTGGCACATATGGCTTCTCTGGTTTCACCGTAATAAATGGGTACATGAATGAAAAGACTAACCAGTTACTTGGATTACCTCTGTAGCACTCAGAATGAGCAGCAAGAGTTTATATCCTTGGACCTCGCACCAGCATAATTCCATTCAGGCCAGTTAGGAACCTCGGCCTGAACCA
The DNA here is from genome assembly GCA_002914845.1 of Trema orientale. Classification (NCBI taxonomy): domain Eukaryota; kingdom Viridiplantae; phylum Streptophyta; class Magnoliopsida; order Rosales; family Cannabaceae; genus Trema; species Trema orientale. The sequence continues at coordinate 402,284 of JXTC01000204.1, forward strand.
TTGTTCAAATTGAATATAGACGCTGCTTTGATGGAAGCCAGTGGTTGTATTGGTTTTGGTGGCATTGTGCGGGATCACTTGAGTGATATTTTAGCCACTTTCTGCTAAGATATTCATATGGTTTGCTCTACAAAGTTGGCCGAAGCTATGGCTCTTCGTCACGGTATTTCTATCGCCAAAGACACTGGTTTGTTCCCGTTACTGATTGAGTCTGATGCTATCAACGTGGTGAACTAGGTGAAAAATCTAGTTGTATACTTAGTTGATATTGGTGTTATTATCAGGGACATCCACATCCTTCATGGCTCTATTCTGGGTAGTAGTGTTCATTTTGTTTCTAGATCTTGTATTAAAGTGGCTCATTGTTTGGCCAAGTGGTCTGTAGCCAATGATGGCAATTATGTTTGGCCGAAAGAGGCACCTCAGTGGCTCGAGTACCATCGAGGAAGACTGTTTATTGTTCAAAAATAATTCAATATAACACCATGTTTTGAGGTGTGATAAAATTTTTATAATTAGTCATTGACTAAAATATTAAGTCACAAAATATTGTAATAATTATACGATGGCTTAATTAAGAAAATATGATAGTTCAAATTATACTAGAGAAAAGAGGATCGACATCTCAAGACATGTGTCAATTTTTTATTAGAGAATTGCTAAATTCATACCATGTCATCAGGGAGTTTATGCCACATTATTCACAACGCCAAGTGTCACACTACTATTGGGCCATGTGCCAAATTACTATTAGGCCCATCATGGTATAGGTGTCAAAATCTCCATTCTTCTCATTTTAAGAGGCGACACATTATGAGCCATGTGTTAATTTCTTATGAGCATTTAAGTTTAGTTCCATTCCACTGTTTATAGTGCCAATATAAGGGTATATGTCTCTTTGTAATCAGACAATTAAAAAGGTAATTCCCTCAAATAAAATTATATACCTTTTTTCTCCTCATAAACTCTATCTTATTATTCTTACTCATATATATATATATACACACTCCACCGTAACCAAACTCACTTATATGCACATATATATATGGTTAATACTAGTTGTACTAAAATTTGTACCAAATTTTTAATACCAATACATGTGGCATTTGAGTTTGCATTATTTAATTGGTGTATGAAAACTTACCACAAATATATTAATCATATTCACCAATTAAATATTGCTAACTCACATGCCACATGTGTTAATATTAAAAATTTGGTAAAACTTTTGGTACACATATCATTATCTTATATATATATATATACTTTATAAATGTTCCTTATAACTTATCCGAGACAACCAACCTTATTTATATATATCGCATATATCGTATACCTTCCCACCGCTATATATACATATAGGTTGCCAATCCAATAGGTATTTTTTTTTTTACCTATGTGTAGGTATTTTTTTTTTAGTCGTTAGATCATCATCTAATGGTGATCCAATGGCTATAATGAGGTGTATAAAAATATGTGCACCATTAATGCTATTTCTCTTTCTTACTTTTTACTATAAAAAAATATGTATGATAAATTTTCATTGACCAAATTAATACCTATGCATAGGTAAAAAAAAAAATACCTACATGATTGGTGCCTATACATATATATGTATACTTATATTATTTTATTATATATTATTATTATCATCATTATCATGTAGGTTTTGGGGATACTGAGTTACTCACCTTATTATATTGCTCTAAATATTTGCAAGGGATTGACTAACTAAATATTGTGCTAATATAACTGTTAATATTTAAATTCTGTACTTTAAATTCTCGCTGACCCATGAGGATGAGTTGTTCAACAAGTTAAGTTGTAGTATATATGACCACTGTTTCCAACTGTTCATGTTAAATTCAGTACTTTTATTTTCTTTTATCTATGACAAAATGGATGGAATCACCTGTATCAAAGATCTAACTTTCTAATTATTTATTTTTAGTATTGTTTATTTATAATTATGAGCAAATGGGTGGAATCATCTGTGTTCAAAAAACTAACTATATTTGTGTTTGTTTTTTACTATATAGCTGGTATCACATGCGTTAGAAATACTGAGTATCTAACATGTGGTGATGGTCATTGAAACCACCTACAGCTGTTTACTTGCATTGTCAAAGATGCTATAATTTTCTGACACATAGATTTGTATCGTCATAATTTTCTATCATTTTCTTCAATTCTACCACTATCTTGCTTTTTCTTAATTAAGTATTTTCACACTTAATTAATTTCTCTCTAATCAAATTCCCAAAAAAGCACCCCCGAGCACACCCTTAACATGGTTCTTTTAAAAAAAAAAATAAAATGAGCCTACTTGCATTTAAAATTTCTGGACTTGTAAATATCTAGACTTCCTAAATTATCACCAATCATTTTTTTTTTCTTTGACAAGAACAGGCTCCTTAGGGGAATAACATTATATGAAGTAAAAAAAACTTCAATTATAATACAAGCATAAGGGTTACAATTTCAAACTCTTCAAAGAAATAAGACAAAAAGTGGATCACAAATACAATAACATCAAGATTTGTGGGTTTCCATAATTCTCCAAGTAAAGAAAAGAGTTTTTGGCATAATTAGTCCCTGAATTTTTCGATGATTTGCAATGTATCCCCTGAACTTTTTTTTTGGCAATTAGGACCCTGAATTTAGAATTTTTGGCAATATATCCCCTGAACTTTTATTTTTGGCAATTAGGACCCTGAATTTAGAGTTTTTGGCATGATTAGCCCCTGAATTTTTCGTTGATTTATAATTTATTTTTAAATTGTTTAAAAATTTGCATATAACTCAGGGGATATATTGCAAATCAGCGAAAAATTCAGGGACTAATCATGCCAAAAACCCTAAATTCAGGGTCCTAATTGCCAAAAAAAAAAGTTCAGGGGATACATTACAAATCTACGAAAAATTCAGGGGCTAATCATGTTAAAATTTCTAAATTCAGTGTCCTAATTGCTAAAAAAAAAAGTTCAGGGAATACATTGCAAACCATCGAAAAATTCAGGGACTAATCATGCCAAAAACCCTAAAGAAAATAACAAGAGTCATCAGCAAACTATTGCCTTCAACACTTTCTCCTAGACTACATTCTTGGCGGGATAGACTACATGATTCTAACACCAATTAAGGTACACGCCTATTGAAATGAAAAACAACTCACCCACCTAACAGATTTAAATCAAAAAAGAAAATCTCAGATTCAAAATATAGTAAACGGACTTTAAAATCTACACAAAATGTGGTACTACAAACAAGATCTAGATATAGACTTGTTAAAAAACTAAAGAAAACTGACAATATCTCTCATTCCAGCGAGAGGTTAGGGAGAGAGATCCGAGATGAGGAGAAAGAGGGCAATGATGAGGAGGACAGGGAGGAGGGAAGGCTAGAGAAGGAGAGGGAGCGGCCTCTGTGGGAGCAACAATGGGGTGAAACTTTATATATATATATATATAGAGAGAGAGAGAGAGAAGCGGATATAAAGAGAAAAAGAGAACCCTATTTTAAAAAAGATGTGTTATCACAAATCATTTATATGATGTGTCTACGAATTTTTTGTTTTTTGTTTTTGTTTTTTGTTTTTCTTTTTTATAGAATATCTATTAAAATTATTCAGAATTAAGCCAAACAGTTCACAAAAATATCTCATGTTTTTCACTCTTTTGCTATCAATCTTATTACTTTCCAAAATTAAAGAGTGCTACAAATATAAGACTTTGAGTAGCAAAGAATTCTAGTAGTATCCTTTGTTTTTGCATCATTTTTTGTCCAAGAAAGATGATCAATGTTACATTATTGCAAAAGCTTATAGACTAATTTATAATGCGTAGATACATTAAATAAATTACAATACACTAGTATAAGATAGTTATTATATTTGGGTATTTCAGTTAACAATCACTTCTCCCATTTTGCGTTTAAATTTTTTTAGTTCTGTTGATTAAGATAGCATTCCTCATATTGCTAAATATTGCTGGAGGTCTCATTTGAAGAGATTTTCGTAATTTTCAAAAGTAGAAAGCTCAAATGTGACATAGAGGCTAAAGAAGAAAAACATAGAGAAGCACTCTCAATAGAAGTTGATATCGTTGTATCAACTTCTGAGGGATTTTATTCAAGAACCAGGAGAAAACTCCTTACAATAATAGCTTGTCTTCGTCTAATCTACTAACAAAGTTCACACCAAAATGCTAAATACCTTATTTCAACGAGTAGTCTAAAACACACTATTTTAGAGTAGTTTTTAGGGAACAAAATAAAGAAGCAAACGACAATAGTTCTTAGGGATAAAATAAACAAATAAACGACAGCCTTAGAGGCAATTATTAAAACAAAAAATATCAAGTACCATGATAGCTAAGTAATGGGAGTGATCTCCTGCGTCAGTTGCCCCTCTTTTGAAAAAGGATTCAATCCTGAATCTCCAAAAAGAATAGGAGCTGCATCAGGTGGGTAATAGTCAAAGATATCAGCTACGTTGAAAGTGGCAGAGATGTTCAAGTGTGGAAGGAGATCCAAGACGTAGGCATTGTCATTGATGCGCTTTAGGATACGACAGGGACTACTCTTCTTCGGTTGCAGCTTGTGATAGGTGCCTACTGGAAACCATTCATGGCGTAAGTGAACCATGACCAAATCACCTTCATTGTAGACCTTATGGCGACGATGTTTGTCAGCAGCAAGCTTGAATTTTGCATTGTTAGTGTCCAAATTTTGACATACTTCCTCGTGAATTTGGATTATATGTTCAACAAACTTAGCAGCAGGCTTGCTTTTTGGTGTAGGTATAGTCAAGAGATCAACTGTAGAATTTGGGAGCTTCGAGTAAACAACAGCAAAAGGAATATAGCCTGTAGTTTGATTCTCAACACAGTTGAAAGCTAATTTTGCTTAAGGTAAAGCTAGGTCCTATTGTTTTGGTTTGTTACCAACTAAGCATCGCAACATATTGCCTAAAGTGTGATTGACAGTCTCGGTTTGGTCATCTGTTTGGTAGGCACTGCTAAATTGAAGAATGGTATCAAACCTTTTCCACAGCTCATGCCAAAAAGGGCTAATGAACTTCACATCTCGGTCCGAAGTAATTGACTGAGGAACCCAGTTAATCTGACAATTTCGACAAAGAACAAGCGAGCCATATTGTTGACGTCGAAAGTTTTCTTGTAAGCAACAAAATGAGCCATTTTAGAGAAACGGCCAACTACCACTATGGTAGAGTCGACATGGCGAGGCTTCTTAGGCAAACCAAGTATAAAATTCATGTTGAGATCCTCCTAGATATTTTGAGGAGTGGGTTGAGGGGTGTATAACCTAGTGTTCTTGACATGACGCTTCAATGCTTGGCAAATACCACACCATTGAACATAGCGGGTAGCTTTCTTCGTCAAATGGGACCAGTAGAAATACTTAGACAACAAGCTTACAGTTTTGTCTCGACCAGAGTAGGCAGCAAGGCCGCCAGCATAGAGTTCCTGAATAAGGTGTTCCCACAAAGAAGTCTTAGGAATACATAATTTTGCCCTTCTGAAGAGAAATCCCTGAAAGATGTGGAAGTCTTTAACAGATCCATGGTTAAGACAAACTGCCCACAACTCCTTGAAGTCTTCATCTTTTGCAAACTGCTCTTTCAAGCTATCAAAGCTAATAAGTTCAGTGCGCAAAGTGAAGAGCAATGAGTGTTTTCGACTGAAAGCATCAGCCACTGTGTTAAGTTGACCTTCCTTATAATTGAACACATATGAAAACTTTTATAGGAACAAAATCCTTTGGGCATGCATTCGGTTCAAGTTCTTTTGGGAGTTGATAAAGGTCAATGCTGGTAATCACTATGCAAGACGATTCACTTTGTAGCAAGTAGTGCTCCCAATGTTTGAAAGCTCTCACAATGGCGTAGAGTTTTTGTTCATATGTACTCTATTTTTGGCGAGAATCACATGACTTTTGCTGAAAAATTCCACCAGTTTTCCCTCTTGAATAAGGACAACACCAATTCCAGTCATGGAGGCATTAGTCTCTCCCTCAACGACCTTGTTAAAGCTTGGGAGTGTAAGGACAGGGGCTATACTTAGCTTCTCTTTGACAAGAGAGAAGCTCGCATCTTGATCTCGACCTTATTTAAACTTTCCTTTCTTTAAACATTGGGTAATAGGAGCGACAATGGTTCTAAAATTACGAACAAAATGCCTATAAAATGTGGCCAGCCCATGGGAAGTGCGTACTCCTTGTACATAATTTGGTGTAGGCCAATCTCGAATAACTTCTACTTTCTTCTACTCAGCTGCAATACTTTGATCACTAATAATAAACCCCAGAAACAGCAAGCTTCGGGTGAGGAACTCACACTTCTTTATATTTAGGTAGAGTTTGTAGAGGTGAAGGGCTTTAAGGACAGCATAGAGATAAGTAAGATATTCTACATCAGAGGAGCTGTACACGAGAATGTCATCAAAATAGATCACCATAAACCGCCTAATGAAAGATTTTAAAACTTTATTCATAAGCCGCATAAAGGTACTAGGGGTATTGCATAATCCAAATGGCATAATAAGCCACTCATATAAGCCCTCATTTGTCTTAAATGTTGTTTTCCACTCGTCACCAGGCCGAATTCTTACTTGATGGTACCTACTGCGTAGGTCTAGTTTGGAGAAGAATCGAGCTCCTGCTAATTTGTTGAGCATATCATCGAGGTGAGGAATAGGGAACCATATTTCACGCTAATCTTGTTGATGGCTCTACTGTCAATGTACATTCTCCATGCTCCATCATTTTTGGGGACAAGTAGTGCGTGCACCGCACATCGGCTAAGGCTCACTCGGATCAAATTTTTGGCCAACAAGTCATCCATCATGCTCTGTAAAATGTCTTATTCTCGGGGGCTCATCGAATAATGGTGCAGGTTGGGTAAACTCGTGCCTGGAGTTAGCTTTATACAATGTTATACATCTCGCTTCAGAGGTAATTCTACCGGATAGTCCTTTAGTGACAGGTCTTCAAACTCCTGCAACAAAGCAGACATAGTAGAAGGGACTATGGAAGAGTTTTTGTTGGACTCTTTAACAATCATAGCCAGGAGAATATCCTCACGACTAATAGAAGATAAATAATCAGAACTAGAGACAGTGAGCTAAGTGGGCTTACTAATAGTCCTGCTAGTGGAGGGAATGTTGGAGATGAACAGGATGAGAATGATCTTAGTGCCATGCCATGTAAAAGTGTAGTTGTTTTGTTTACACTTGTGTACGACATCAACGTCATATTGCCAAGGTCATCCAAGGAGCAAATGGCATGCATCCATGTTAACCACGTCACAAAAGACTTCATCTTGGTAGCTTTTGCCAATGGAAAAGGGTACTCGACACACCTCTTGCACAGTTGTTTTAATCCTGCTCTTTATCCACCCAACTTTGTAAGGACTGGGTTGGCGTTCTATGGGTAATTCCATAGCTTTGATAAGAGCTTTGGAGACCACATTCTCACTACTTCTACTATCAATAATAACCTCGCATACTTTCTGTTTGATAGTGCAACGGGTCCGGAATAAAGCATGCCTCTAGGTTGATTAAGGTTATTTCGGTGTTAGTAATAGGTGTTGGAGAATGCAAACAACCAGGTCTCACTCATCACCACCTACTATCTTTGCCTCATTGAATTCTTCAGGGGGCCTCTACACAATCTTTAAACTCAGGAGACACAGGACTGTCGTTAACAACGTAGAGTTGTTTCCAAAATGGACACTCATTGGAGCGATGACTATGCTGATTGCATTTGTAACAACGAATTAGCATAGGCTTAGCACAACAATTGGGGCTGCTTGGACTGAAGGTTGCTTCTCGGCAGGTTTGGTAACATTCGAAGAAAGGTCGATTGTAGGTTTCGTAGGGGCAATAAAGAAGCTGCCAGAGACACTGCTACCAGATTTAGATTTATCAAAACCCTGCTCTGTGGAATTGCAACGAGTAAATCTAGAGTTATATCCACCTTTGAATAAATGATTCTCAGCTTTATGGGCTAAATTGACTGCTTCTGAGAAACTCTAGATGGAACACATTACAAGTTAGTCCTATGTAGAATCTCGGAGACCCTCTGTATACCTCACTATTTGTTGCATTTCAGAATCTCAGAGATTGTTTCGTGCATTTAGCCGATAAAATTCCTCTGTATACTCTCTGATAGTTTGACCCATTTATTGGCAATTTTTTGTATTGGTGATCTAGGATCTGCTCATAGTCACTAGGCAAAAAGTGAGCACACAATAATTGTTTCATCTTAGACCAAGTTGTCACAGGTTGTTCACCTACACCCTAACGATTTTGTTGAAGCTGCTCTCACTAGGCAGAGGCTCCTCCCTTGGGTTTATAGGCAACCAACCGGACTTGGTTTGATTCAGAAAACCTCATGTAATTGAAGAATTTCTCGACCGTTAGAATCCAGTCAAGGATGTCTTCGATGTACATATTACCATCAAATTAGGGGAGGTTGACTTTAATTCTGTAGTCAGACATGTGTCAGTGGTGTCGATAGGATCTCGAGTTCCTGGGTTCACCTTGTTCCCAAGCATCATCGTTGTTATCAGTGGTGAAATTTGGAGAAGAGTAACAATGTCGACGTCTGGAGTGAGTATCGGACTCGGAATGATTCGATTCTCTGAAACGCGAGTGGTGACGCCGTTCTCAGGTCATTGGGGACTTAGGTTGAACAGGTTCTCTATTAGGTGGTCGGCGAGTGTTGCAAGCTGTAAACCCACCTGGAGAAGTTGGTGCTAAAGCTTGACGAAGATCCCGAACAAGATCGTCAAATTTAGTCTCCAATTTCTTCTCAAGTGAATCCATTGCCGCCCAAAAAGCCTTCACGCTTCAATCGTTGTCGATAGCATGGTAACCGCTGTCGTCTTTTCCAACCATCAGAGCCGAGGAACGAACCTGGCTCTGATACCTACATGACGTAGAGTCTAAAGAAAAAAAACAGAGAGAAGCACTCTCAATAGAAGTTGATATCGTCGTATCAATCTTCTGAGGGATTTCATTTAAGAACCAGGAGAAAACTCCTTACAATAATACCCCATTTCGATGAGTAGTCCAAAACACACCGTTTTAGAGCAGTTTTTAGAGGACAAAATAAAGAAGCACCATTTTTCGACAAGTAGTCCAAAACACACCGTTTTAGATGTTAAATACCCCCATTTTAAGCGTCGGTCATTATCTAATCTTCAAACAAAGTTTACACCAAAACACTAAATACCCCCTTTCAACGAGTAGTCCAAAACACACCGTTTCAAAGTTATTTTTTGATGACAAAATAAAAAAGCAAACGACAATAATTCTTAAGGATAAAATAAACAAACAAATGACAGCTTTAGAGACAATTGTTAAGACGACAAATATCAAATGCCACGATAGCTAAGTAATGGGACTGATTTCCTACGTCAAAATGCTGGGAAAAAAAAAACAAAATAAGAGGAAGTATTATCAATTTATTAGGAAATAATTATTAAAAAAAAAATAAGAGAAAGGTGGGAGAGAGAGAAAAGCGTAAGCAAAAAGTCACCTTGCTAGAGAAGTCTAGAGGTTCTCCACGTCAGCACTTCAGCTCGATTAGAGATCGTTGATTAATAGTTGACTGAGTTGTAATGTAACTAAGTTACGTTATTATGCTAACTATAAGTCAGTTACTTAGCAGTTGTAATTACCCGCTCTTCTAGGATAGTTGTTAGAACAGTCTTGATTAGTTGCTATAACTTAAAATCTCTTATGTAAAGCAGTTTATAAATAAGACGAGTAGATTTTCTCACAAGTTAAAGCCGAGATTCCTGAAATTACTCTCTCATATTTTCGCTCTGTACCTAGATATTTTCTCTCGAATTTTCTGAGCTTCCAAACACTTCCCTTCTTTGACACACCCAAACACAGTGCGCCCTGTCTATACTCTTCCCTCTCACTCCACTGCTCTCTGTGATCTTTCAACTTGAGCCTAAGCAAACATGGAGCCCAGCCTAGAGAAGACGAGTTCTACTCCTCCTCCCCCTCAAGGTAATTAATATTCCTCCATTTTTACGCTTCACCTTCTCTCTTTACACATTCATATTTCTTTTTTTTCTTTTTTTACTGATTATTTATTTGTTCGAAATTTTTCGGACAAAAACTTTTGTTGATATATAGCCTCTCTATATATGTATACATAGAATATATATATATATATATACACACACACACACACACATAGGGGAAGATCGAATTACGATTTCAACTAGAGAAAAAAATATTAAAAAGGAATTTACACGAGCTTTTCTGTATGCTATGAATTTGCCTAGTCTATTTTCGATTTCAGCTGAGTTTCAACAATTTTGAGTGAAAAATAAATGTGCAAAGTGGTGTGTCGTTTTGAGCGGAAGCAGAGATGGAGAGAACGAAGAAGAAATGGATGGATTTGGCAGAAGAGGTGGTGGTGGAAATCATGTCGTTTCTGCCTCCTAAGTCTCTGATTCAATTCAAGCTGGTGAATAAGTCGTGGTGTGCCTTTATCGAATCTCTCATCAGTGATCCCTTATTTGTGGAGAGGCATCTCTACAACATGAAAAACAACCTGTTGTTGTATTCTACTTCCTTAGCTTTCATTTGCAAAGTTCCGTGCTCTTGCGACGAGCCGGAACTGATTACCACTCTTGCTAATTCTACAAATGAGCTAGTACATTCACCATCTTGCCCTCAATATGTACGACCCCATTTGCTAACTCTATTCCATGGCCATGACCATGATGATGATGATCACCAAATCCGTCATGTTGTTGAGGATTTTGATCTACCACTTATCTGGGGTGATACTGAATTGAATGGCATCACGGAATACCATTGCAATGGCCTCGTTTGCCTTACTAGGGAAGTCAGTGACTATCCGGACTATGTTTTATGCAATCCATCAACCAAAAAGTGGAGACTTCTTCCTGATCTGATAAATCGTTTTCGCTTTGCAAGATTGGGAGGAGGCTTAGGCTGTGATTCCAGAGATAAGGATTACAAGTTTGTGAGGTTCGGGTATCATCTGGATTCTAAGGATTCCATAGCTGAGATATACAGTCTGGGGACTGATTCTTGGAGAGAGATTGAGTTTGATTGGAGCGAGATGAAGCTTGGCTTCAAAGTTACTGATGTTATGGCAGATGAAGTTGACAAAGAAATATTGTGCAGAGGTGTTCTTTACTGGGTTGTGCAGGGTCACAAGATAATGTGTTTTGATGTGTCTGATGAGGTATTTCGTAGCTTACCTTTGCCAGATAATCTTCAATCGTCGAAGAAGCTATCATCCTTTCCAAAACAGATCAGGCTTGCGGTGTGGAATGAGGCTGTTGCTTTGTTTCACTATCCGAGTGAAAATGGTGTTGTAAGATCAATCGAAATCTGGGTTATGATGGATGACTGCATTGGCGGTGTTGAAAGTTCTTGCTCTTGGTTCAAACAAGTAACCATTGGACCCTTAGTTGGCATTGGAACTCCGTTGACGTTTTGGAACGGTGATGAGCTGCTTATGAGAATTAAGGATAGACGGTTGGTCTCCTACAACCTTCCTAGCCAAAAGCTTCGCCGTCTTTCCACTGGTGTGGGTCGAAAGGCTTCTAAAACTCTATATGTGTATGAAGAAGATTATGCCTTTCTATTTGTGAAAAGTCTAGTGTCAGTGGAAGGAGGCAGTGGAAGGGAGGCGTAAGGTTTTATTTTCCTTCTATTGTTGTGGGTAGCTGGAGTAAGCGACAAGAATGGAACATGGGCGTTTGAAACTTTGAAATATTGAAATCTGGATTACGGTCTGCTTATTCAAAAAAGTTGGAAGTTGATTAGTTTGGATAATGTCTCTAGTCTTTTAATAACAAATAGCTGGTGAATTTTTGTATGTGGACTAATAATTTGGATAGCTAGGAGTTTTGTTTTCTTGTATGGAAAACTCCTCTTTTGGGATTCTGCTCTTTTTAAAAGCTATACTTGGAAAGTTGTATTGTGTTGCGTTTTGTTAATGAATGTTGACTCATTTAGTTTAGTTGTCCTTTCATGCTAATTCCTTGTTTTTACTTTAATGTGCATTCGTAGTTCTTCTTTCTTATATTTTGGATTAATATTAGACTAACAGTTTAATCCCTGAAAGGAAGGGGTAATCTGCTACTCTCAAATTAGTGAGTTTAAAAAAAGAAAAGAAAAATTAAAAAAAAAAAAAAAAACTATTTATTCTTTCTCGTATTGAGTCCATATCATTCCAATAAAGGCAATCAGATGAGAAATACAGTTTTACAGCAAAGGAATCAACTCGGTTAATTATCAATCCAAAAATTTCCCGTTCAAACTCTTAATAATTTAAAACACCACATATTCTTCTCCACTTTCCTTGACCTAAAAATATCCTTATATTTATATCTGAATTTAAAACTCGAAGAGCCAATAAGTTAGAAAATTTTCCAACTCGGGGAATCAAAACTCTATTTACATATTTGTAACTTTAACCATATGCTGTCAAATCAACAGATTAATAAGTAGTTATAAAGGTAGGAACGAATTGACAGCATTGGTTGTGTTGAAAGTTCTTGCTCTTGGTTCAAACAAGTGACCATTGGAACCTTAGTTTGCATTGGGACTCCATTGACGTTTTGGAAGCATGATGAGCTGCTTGTGAGAATTGAGGGTGGATGGCTTATCTCCTACAACCTTCGTAGCCAAAAGCCGAGGAGTCTATCCGATGTCGTTGGTGGAAAGGCCTCTGATTTTCTATCTGTGTACGAAGGAGATTATGCCTTACTATTTGTGAAAAGTCTGGTGTCAGTGGAAGGAAAGCAGAGGAAGAAAAGAGATATAGGAGCATGAATTATTTAAGTAGTACTAGTGTCTCTCTTTTATTTTTTATTTTCATACGGGGAAAAAAAGAAATAAAGGCTGTATGTTTCTTCTATTGTAGCAGGCAGGTAGCTAGAGTAAAGCCACAAGGATGGAAACATGGACTTTTGGAATGTGGAAGTTGTTACAATCTGCTTATACAAAGAAGTATTAGTTTGGATCTGGAATCTTTTTGAAGTGTAAAGGAGACAAACATAGTGGCTGGTGAGTTTTTGTAAGTTAGCTCTAAGAATTTGGACACCTAGGAGCTTGTTTTGTTGTATGGGAAACTCCTCTTTGTAATTCTGTTTTTTCTTGGTAGTTGCATGTACTTAGAAAAATTGCATGTTTTAATTGTTTCTTTCTTTCTTTTTTTTTTTTTTTTTGTTAATGGATGTAGACTCATTTAGTTGTCTTTTCATACTTCCTTTGGTTTACTTTAATATGTGTCCTGTGTGTAAATGTTTCCCCTAGAAAATTATTGCTCCTTTGCCGTTGCCTTAGTAACTCTTTTCTCTACTAAACTGTCTAAATTTGTAACCTCTTCATTAATATGTACAAAAATAGGAAACTCGCAATGCTCTTCTCTTCCTTTTTATTTTTTGGATTAATATTAGACTTTTATTTTTATCCCTGAAAGGAAGTACTGATTACTTCCTGCATGTCTCAAATTAGTTATTGAAACTCAAAAGAAAAATAAAATAACAACAAAACAAAACAAAACAAAAACAAGCAAAAAGACAGATGTATACTATCCCCTTTTAGAAAATCAATAGAGCTTAATATTTTTTATTTTTTTTGAATAAAAATGCATTCTGTCATTCTGTTATAAGTTTCTTCTAATTTTCTTACCTTTTTCGTTTTAGGTATTTTGGACCATTTTTTGAATTTCCCGGGATGCCATAGGTGGAAGTCTACTGATGTACTGAGAAAACTTCTCAGGATAATTGTTTGTCTTGCATGGATTTTAATTCTTCCGCTCTTTTATGTGCATTACTTCAAGGGGGCCCCAGACCATATTAAAGATATGCTTTCATAGCAAGTACATGGTGTTCCTCCCTTGTAAAACTTGGCAAAAGAAAAGGTTCGATAACAGGAAAAAGAAGGTACCCCTAGTCAATGTGGATTTTGAATCACTCATATGAAGTAACGGGTGACTATTTTGAAGCATTATCTCCACAATGTAACTCCTAGGTTGTAAATTCTTCAAAAAGCATAAAAAGAAAGGCATTTATGCTAGAATCACCTGATAAAGATGCTAAAATTCTTTAATCTGGATTAATTAGTGTTTCTGATGCAATTCGAGAGGGTAATATTATTACTGAAAGAGGACGACCATGCATATATTCAGTGGAAGAAGTTTATGCTGAGTTGCTCAATACTGAGTTCCTAAAAATATACAACTTGATGCCTTTTTTATTTTTATTAAAAGTGTAGCAAAAATGTGAGCTTTTTTTGCAGTTCCAAATGAACGTCACTGAATTGAGTTCCTAAAAATATACAACTTGATGCCTTTTTTATTTTTATTAAAAGTGTAGCAAAAATGTGAGCTTTTTTTGCAGTTCCAAATGAACGTCACTGAATTACTATTGAAGTTGATGTTTCCAACCGGCCATCCTATAGTAGTTGAATCGAAAATTAGAGAACAAGTGAGTGGTAAAATATCTTTTGATAAGTTTTCAAAAAAAAAAAAAAAAAAAAAAAAAAAATCTTTTGATAAAGTCTTCTTATCTAATTTGGAAAAGAATAGCTTTTGTTGCTAGCTTGGCTTATCAGACAGATTGACAGGTATAATAAACTTGGTGATAAGTGGACTTCTTAATGCTTTTGATAGACTTTGATGTATCTCTATTTGTGACTTTCTTGAAAAATATGATGCTTTTTGTGAAGTTATATAGCAATATTTGGCATTTGGCGGTCTTTGGAGAACTTTTAGCTTGTTGATGATGACCATGTATATTTTGTAAGTGACTCTGAACAGTTAAATATATTTACCATTCCATAATTTTCAATCATCGTTTTTATTTGAGCTTCTTTTTCTCAACAGTTAAATATTTTTTCTTCAATTTCTTCAAATTGACTTGTAATTGAATAATATAATTCGTGACAATCTAAAAATGCTAATTTTGAGACACATACAATCAACATAGACCAATAAGATTAAAAAGATTTTTAAAAATGAGGCCCAAAAAAATTAAGTATTTAAAACAAATTTTAAAAGTGTGGGAAAAATTAAGTATTTTAAAACAAATTTTAAACATCTAAAAATTTTAAGGGCACAAATGTGGGGAATCATTAAAATGTTCATAAGATATGTGAGTAAAATTTGAAATTATCAAAATTCAGAGGGGCAAATACGAGTATTATAGAATATGCTGAAAAATAATAATAAAAAAATGCTGTGGTAGATCTTGAAACTCAAAAATTTAAGGGGCATATGGCCCCTATTCTTAAGGTGGCTCCATCTATGCGTGAACAACATGCATACTGAAATTAATTCATCAATATTCAGCTCTTAAGTATATACTAATATATTGTCAAATACATTTAATTGTCTATAATGGTGTGGGATATTGCGGGAAAAAAAAAAAAGAATATTAGCATATAATAGAGGTGTATGCCTCCTAATATTGCTCGTAATTATAGTTGTTTGCCAAAAATATGTATATATATATAAAGGTTGCCAATCCGGTAGGTATTTTTTTTTTTTTACTTATGTATATGTATTTTTTTTCTAACCTTTAGATCATCATCTAACAATGATCTAACGGCTAAAATGAGATGCATAAAAAGACGTGCATCATTAATGTTTTTTCTCTCTCCTACTTTTTAATATAAAAAAATGTGCAAAAAAAATTTTCATTGGCCCAATTGATACCTATGCATGGGTAAAAAAAATAAAATACCTACTAGATTGGTGTCCATAAATAAATACTATATAGTTTCGGGAATTTACAGGAAAATCATTTTTTTTTTTCGGGTGAGTGAGTAATTTCAAAATGTTTTACACCAGGTAGGTAATTAATCCGTTTCGAATAGGCAACGTCAAACTTGGGAGGATATGTTAAGCATTTTTTTTCCCTATGCCTTCAATTTAATTCCTTGTATATTCTGTAACCATGAAAATATGATGGTAAATATATTCTGGACAAATCAAGTCATGTTAGAATATATATATGGGTGATGTTTCAATAGGTATTTTTGTTTTTGCTCCATGGATAGGTAAATTTGATTAATTTGGAAATAAACCTACAATAACAAGTCATCTCATTCAATATATTAATTTTTAATTCTTTTTTTTTTTTGAAAATTTAATTTAAAATTTAATTTTTTAATTACTTTTAATTT
>JXTC01000204.1:418559-440023 GCA_002914845.1 Trema orientale
TTTTTGGGTTTTATCATGGAATTAGTGGTGACAACATTTAAGAGTGTCATTGGCTTTAATAAAAAAGAATCTAATAAGATTTTCTCTACAAAATTTAGAAGTATACCAATAATCGATTTTCCTCGTTAGAAATTTTTATGGATGATTTATCACTGAGTTAGCCTTGACAAAATCACAAAGCATAAACATAATTATGCACTACTACTTGATGCTTGCAACGAAACCTGAAGCACGTGAGCTAATTAAGGAAATATATAACTAATTTCCATTATATCACCCACCAAAAAGGGAAATATATATAAGATAATGTTTGGTATACCGACTTTTGTACTAAAATTTTAATACCAACACATGTGGTATGTGATTTGTCACCATTTAATTGGTGATAATATTTAATTTATTTGTGATAAGTTTTAACACATTAATTATATGGTGACAACTTACATACCACATGTGTTGGTACAAAAAATTTGGTACAGAAATTAAGATATGTAGTGTTATTCAATATGTAATATATATTTTAAAAAAAGTTTATGTGTGTAATATTGCCACCTGCGAGGTCATCACGACAACAACAACACATAGAGTAACAATATATCTGATGAGAAAATATGAGCGTTGCCTGACATATTCCTTTGTTGATAAAAATACTTACACACGAACAATCAATATAGGTGTTTTATATATGTGTATATATATATAATGGGTACCAATGCAGCAGATTTTTTTTTTTACCTATAATAGGTATTGTTTTGTTCAATTAAAATTCATAATGCATGTCTGTTTATGATAAAAATTAAGAGAGAAAAACATTAAATAATAAGTATTTATTTTTATTATTTTTTTCTCAATTATCTAAACTATGATAATAATTGGACTATAATCCAACGGTTAAAAAAAGAAATACTTATAAATACGAAAAAAAAAAAATCTATTCGATTGGGAAAAAAAAAATAATATAATAAATGCAGGGTAAGTATTAAGTAGTTGCCAGGACAGATGATGCCAGGTCATGATTATCTTAGACGGTTATTATATATATGGTCAAGGAAGGTTGTTTCAAAAGGCATTCCTCCTCCGCCCCCTATTTGACGTACACGCAGAACAAACCCACTGATGAACAGAGAGAGAGGCATGCAAAATTAGAACACATACAATATTATATTACACATTTACACTACTACTACTGCTCGCTGGCTACAGTGCACATTATACACACAAACATTAACATATTAGCACCGAAAGAGAAAACCGGAGGACCTCCAATACAATCACTCCTCTCTCTCTCTCTCTCCCCGCAAAAGCCGTCCTTCCATCCATCCATCCCCCCATTTTTCCCCCTCTCTCTGTTCCTCCATTTTTTCCATCCCTTTCCTTCTCTTCTCTTTTCTTTTCTTACACGATCTGGCCATCATAAAATCACACCCTCTCTCCTTACTCCACGTGTCACCCCCGATTCTACCGACTCTTCTTCTTCTTCTTCTTCTTCTCCCTCCTCCTCTTCTCAGTTTGTTTCTCTCTCTCTAGGAATATCACTATTTCTCTCTCTAGTTGGTTTGATCTGGATTTCATATTTCTTCCTGCTTCACCCACATGTAGGTAATTTTTCCTCCATTATTTTTCTAGCAAAATTTCTTCTCGCCGACATATATTTATATGTATATACATATGTACGCAATCTTATATATGAGCTTTCTCACCGATAAATTTTCTCGGAAAACTTTTTTTTTCCTTCCCTAATTTTCATGCCATGTTGTAGATTATTTCCACAATTAACTCATGTTCTTGAAAAATTCTCGGAAACTCGATCAACTTTCTGAGTCGTTCTTGCGGAGATGGTTTCGTGTATTAATGCGATTCTGGTTAGCGCGTGGTTCTGTTTGCTTAGCTGGAAAATCCGTGGGAAAGTTACGGTTTATGAATTTTCTTGAGGTTATTTCCAGGTTACGGAGGTGGGTACTGCTGGGTAGTACAGGGGATCATGCGCTACGTCATTTTCTTGAAAATTAAATTCGTTTCTTGGTTTTGATTTGCGCATTCCAAATCACAGGGCCGGGAAAATGTGGTCGGAATTGTCGTCATATATTTGTATATATTTCGGTCTGTTTGGTTCGCTGGAAAAACCGAGGGAAAATCGGTTTTACGAATTTTGCTAGGAAACCCATACGTGTACGTCGTTTGGTTGAAAACTGGACTCGTTTCTTGATTTCTTGATTTGTGCATTTTCCAAATTGCAGGACCGGAAAATTGTGATTTCTGAGTAGTATACGACGTAGTAGTAATACAGTAGTACAAGGCCTCGAGGTTACAGCAGCAATGTCGAACCTCGAGTCGGGCCCACAGGGGCTTACGAGGCGGCCATCGCGAAGCGCCGCTACCACCTTCTCTACGGAGGTCTTCGACAACGAGGTCGTTCCTTCGTCGCTCGCCTCCATCGTTCCCATTCTCCGCGTCGCCAATGAGATCGAGAACGAGCGACCTCGCGTCGCCTATCACTGTAAGGATCGTCCGTACACCTAGACGTCTGCTTCGTCTATTGGGTTTTCAATTGATATTAGTCTCAGAGTGTTTTACAAAACTGTTTTCTGGAATGGAATTTTCTTTTTTTCCCCCCCTTCTGTTTTTGATATCACAAGGTCGATTTTACGCGTTCGAGAAGGCTCACCGGTTGGATCCCAGCTCCAGTGGGCGTGGTGTGAGGCAGTTCAAGACGTTGCTCCTTCAACGACTGGAGAGGGTAAATATAATTTTTCCCTCTTTTTATTTATTTATTTTTCGTTTTCTATGTATATATCTAATTTGAAAAGGAATGTGTCCAAAGGTGTGACTACGAAGGAAGAGTACTGATCCTATGGATGCAAGCTCACCTAAGCATGAGAAATGTTGAATGTTATTGGTCTAAATGATTTCCCACTGCTGTTTCAAAAAATAAATAAATAAATAAATGATTTCCCACTGCTTTTCCCAGTCAAGGTTTAGTCTTAGTTAGACGTCCATATGTGTACTATTTGTGTTTTGTTCATAATAATGTGTATTTTGATTTGGCTTTATTTTATGTTTTCTCTAAGATCTAAACTATCTCTGTCCTTAAAACTACTGAAATTTTCAACTTTGTGCCACAAATTACTAAAATCTGCGTTCGGCAAACAAATAGGAAAAATGTCATAATTTTAGACTGTTTGTTAAAAACCTTAATGGGTATTGAGGACTGGAATCATTTTACATGATAATTGTCATTTTTTGTCGGTTTGCCTAAGAGAATGATAGCTTTAGGGGTTTAGGCAGCAAATTTGAAACTTTGAATAATTTGAGGCATTTTTTAATGAGGAGGCAAACATTAAAGGAAAGCATAAAAATAAAAAAGACTACTCTTAATTGATAGAGTTGAGGGAATAATTTCATGAATTAATGAATGTCTGAACTGGAAGGTATCTAGTCTCATTATTTTTACTTGAAAAAGGACCTTTTTATTATGCAAATAAATCAATTTGTTTTTTCCCCTGCAGAAAGACAAAATGTAGGACCATCTGTTATTTTTTAAGAGGAAAGTAAATTGAGTGAAAATTAATTATCTGGTTTTTTTTTATTAATAAAGTGAGCATTATGTTCTTGTATTGTATTGTTTTGGAAGTGGATATTAATACCCATATAGTAAGTACTTCACGGGTTACATCACTTGGTATAAAACAAAATTAAGTTATCTTTTTTTATTTTGTTTTTTTGAGAGTATAATTATTATTATTTTTTTTTTGGAGTACAAAAATTAAGTTATCTCTCATATACTAACGTGACAACATTAATTCACACTGCAATTTTGCACGCCATTTTTTATCTTTAAAAATAAAAATAAGGGTCTCTACTTTTTCGAAAAAAAAAGGTGCTATTTTTCTCTTGACAAAGAAGGTTCATTTTTCCAGAAGAATATCCTCATTTTTTGGGGGGAATTTTCGGCCACCCTCCCTAACAAAAAACTTTTGAATTTGGGAAATTACGAATCTGACTAGTCACTACTACTTTCAATGTTATGGTTTGGGTTTTCTCTCAAAAATAGAAGAAGTTATGATTTGGGTCATTTGTCGGAAGAGTTTTTTGTTCAGTTTGTTACTAATTACATCCCTGTCTGTTACTAATCACAAAATACTCTTACTTGATAGGTATGAATTTATTTTGTTGTTCTGCACTGTTAGCCTAATTTTCTTTATCTGAACCCCTAACAAATAATTTGTTGTTTGTATTGAATGTTTTGTCATTCTTGCGGAAATGACGAATTCTTTTTGCATGTTACAACCATGTTATTATGGAATACATGTTGGCAACCATGAAATTCCATCACTTTTGCCAATTTGAAGAATAGCGAAAACTGACTAGAAGTTTATTTAATTCAGGACAATTCGTCAAGCCTCGCCTCTAGGGTTAAAAAAACCGATGCGAGGGAAATCGAGAGCTTTTATCAGCAGTATTATGAACACTACATTAGAGCTCTTGACCAGGGAGAACAGGCGGACAGGTAATTGACGTTGCTAGTTTTGAAAGGCAACGTTTTTTATACTACCTTTTGTTGTAAGTAACTATTTCAAATTCTCGAACAGAGCACAACTCGCTAAGGCTTACCAGACAGCTGGAGTGCTTTTTGAAGTGCTCTGCGCCGTTAACAAGAGTGAGAAGGTTGAAGAAGTTGCTCCTGAGGTTAGTCTAACTCCCACTCATCATTACCTTAATGTGTTTGTCTGAGTACATAAAATTGATTAGTGTAATCCAAGAAATATTCTGTGAGCAGATTATAGCGGCAGCAAGAGATGTCCAAGAAAAAACGGAAATTTATACACCGTATAACATTCTTCCTCTGGATTCAGCTGGGGCTTCCCAATCTATCATGCAGCTTGATGAGGTATTCTTTCTGCTATTCTAGACTTGCTCCAGCATCATGTTTCTTAGTACTTAGAATTTATCGATTCCTTTTTTGACCAGGTTAAGGCTGCCGTGGCTGCCTTGTGGAACACTCGGGGCTTGAATTGGCCAATTGCATTCGAGCAGCACAGGCAGAAAGCTGGAGATCTAGACCTCCTTGATTGGCTAAGAGCAATGTTTGGATTCCAGGCATGTGTGTTTGACTGTTAGAAGAACATAAAAGATACTAATAATTTATATTCATTGCATGATCTCTTGAAAGTGCTTTTTGGTTTTGTTGCTTTGATTGCTGTAGAGAGACAATGTCAGGAACCAGAGGGAGCATCTGATTTTGCTGCTTGCTGATGCTCATATAAGGCTCCAGCCAAAGGCCGAACCACTTAACAAGGTATGCGTTAATCCCAAATCTCAATTTTTAGCCCAAATCTCAATTTTTAGTGTTATAGCATCTTGAAAGATTAGCAGCTTTAGTATCATCGCATCCCATTGATGATAATGTCAACAATTTCAAGTTAATTTCAGAAATCAATGTGTTAAATTCATAGCTCATGGCAAAGAATGGCTTTTATGAGCCTTATACAATATGCTGTATTCATTACTTTTAACTTGTTTCAAAAACATCTTTTTTCTTTTAAGCACCTTTTTTATTTGAGAAGATTGTTGTGATACTTTCAAGTTCCAACTGTTGGGCTTTTGAATTCATTCCTTTTAAACAGCTTGATGATCGAGCTGTTGATATAGTTATGAACAAGCTCTTCAAGAACTACAAGACTTGGTGTAAATTTTTGGGCCGAAAACATAGTTTAAGGTGAGATATAACAGTGTCTCTCTCCAATTTTGTTTTCCACTTTGAAATCATTCTTTATAGTTCAAATTTTTTTATTATATGCCTAACCTGTGTCTTGTAAATCTGTGTAGGCTTCCTCAAGGTCAGCTAGAGATACAGCAGAGGAAAATTCTCTACATGGGTTTGTACTTTCTCATCTGGGGAGAGGCTGCAAATGTTCGTTTCATGCCTGAATGTTTATGCTATATCTTTCATAATGTGAGTGGCATTTTTGGACTCCCTTCTTTGTTTTCTTTTAACTAACTATTTATGTAGATTTTACGTTTTGTTTTACCATATCAGTAACAAACTCCAGTGATATGTTTAGATGGCATATGAACTACATGGTCTATTGGCTGGAAATGTCAGCATTGTTACTGGTGAAAATATTAAGCCTTCTTATGGTGGGGATGATGAGGCATTTTTACGTAAGGTTATAACACCCCTTTATCGTGTTATTGAAAAGGTATGTTACAGCAAGAACATGGACAAGATGCCATCAAGTTTATGTTTATGCATGTTATAATCTTAAGGAAGTTTTTAATAAATTTATTTAGTTATGATAATCCAGGAGGCGGACAAGAGCGGAAACGGAAAAGCTTCTCACTCGGCTTGGTGCAATTATGATGACCTGAACGAGTATTTCTGGTCTGTTGGAAGTCATTTTAACTCCTGAAAGAACTGTGAAGATTTACCTTTTTGGGCTATCTTAAGTTGATTCTTCCATTTGCTTACAACTTACATATATTTTCAGGTCATCTCATTGCTTCTCTCTTGGCTGGCCAATGCGCGATGATGGTGATTTTTTCAAATCAACTCGTGACTTGAAACAGGTACTCTAAGCAGTTATATTACCTATCTCAATTTCATTTTATCACTTTTGTTGCTTAATACAATGCCAATATCAGGGAAGAAAGGGCCCTCAAAGAAAGTCTGGAAGCACAGGAAAGTCATACTTTGTTGAAACCCGGACATTTTGGCATATTTTTAGAAGTTTTGATCGACTATGGACATTTTATATACTTACTCTACAGGTATTGAGTTGAAAATTTGTAACAGAGTGGAAATTCAGGGAATTTTTCATGTTCTAAATTCTAATTGGATGCTCATATCACTAGTTTAATGTCAGTGTTGGTTATATACAGGCAATGATCATTATTGCATGGAAAGGAATTTCACCAATAGAAATTTTCCGAAAGGATGTCCTGTACCATCTATCCAGTATATTCATCACAGCAGCTATTCTTCGCTTACTTCAGAGTATGATGTTCTTAATAGAAGCTAAAATATTAAATATCTATTTACTCGAATTTTTAGTTTTAAATATTTTAGTCCTAAACTACATGAATCACAACTTCTTACCTGATGTTCTCTGGTTTCTTTTATTGGAAATTGTTATTGTAGGACAAGAAAATATCTTTTACGTGTATATCGAATGATATAAAGTTATATAACAGTGTAGAATAAAAGGTGGGAAAAAGAAAAAAAGAAGAAAAAAGATGTAAAAGTTAAATTTATTTTACTTTTTGGATGATGTCGAAAGGAAAAGGCTTTAGTTCAGATTGAATAAAACGTGGAAGGTACAGAAAAATGTCTGAAACCTAACAGAGTTAAGATTAAAGAATTTTTTATATTTTGCAATATTTATATTAAGAGTTATCCCCAAACAAGAGAGACGGGAGGGGTGTAGGATTTCAGCTTGCAGATGATGATTATTTTTCACTCTTTATAATTGCTGCTGATATTTGATGAGGGATGTAGTTGTATCAAGGACATTAATATTTGTTCTGCAGACTAAAAATAGTTCTAACGTTTTTTGGCCTTGTAAGTGTGTATCATGGTGTCATAAGTTTCTTCTAATTTTCTTACCTTTTTTCATTTAGGTATTTTGGACCTTTTTTTGAATTTCCCGGGATACCATAGGTGGAAGTCTACTGATATACTGAGAAATCTTCTCAAGATAATTGTTTGTCTTGGATGGGTTGTAATTCTTCCGCTCTTTTATGTGCATTCCTTCAAGGGAGCCCCTGACCAAATTAAGGATATGCTTTCATTTCTTAAGCAAGTACATGGTGTTCCTCCCTTATACATCTTGGCTGTTGCTATATATTTGCTTCCAAATTTTCTAGCAGCAGTTTTATTCATATTCCCAATGCTCCGCCGTTGGATTGAAAATTCAGACTGGCATATTATTCGGTTCCTCTTATGGTGGTCACAGGTACTTACATCACTCTGCTCTTGTTCTGTCACCATTTATGTTTTGCATGTTTTCTTTGGATTCTTTCTACTTGTAGAAGCTCAAATCACATGCTTGTCAAACAATAAAGATGGAAAAAAAATAATTGCATAAGACCAGAAGTTCTGATTAGAAAGCAGTATCCAAGATTCAACTCTTACTTAAAATTAGAAGCAGATTATTCAGTGGAAAAAAATGTTTTGACATATTCTGATTGGGACTTTGATTGGTAGTTGATGCATTTTTAATCTTTTAGCAAGCTAATTAATATACTTTCTGCCATATTTATGAAACCCTGTCAAGTAGCATAGCATATTGATATTCCTGACAGTAATCTTATATGCTGCATCAAGTTACACTAACGTGTACTCAACATATTTCCAGTTGCTCATTATTCTTCTTAAAAATCTGTCCTTCTCATCTTGCTCCTTCTGTCTTCTAATGGCCAATATAAAGTGTTTCTTCCTCTAATGTACAATTACCTGAGTCCTGGCGATTTGTAACTATTCATTTCTCCTTCCTGAATGTATTATTTCACTGTCCTACCCTAAAAAGTATGTTTTCTTATAAGATTCTTTCTTTTCTTTTTCTTTTCTCTTCTTTTTTGCCTTTCCTTTTTTCTTGAATATGTACAGTCAGCATAATATTTGGTATTCCTGATAAATAACTCGACTATGTATAATAATATGAATTCTGGATTCCAAGTCACGTTCTGTAAGATTGTTGCTTGTATACTAAGAATTTGGAATTCAACCATGTGAATGCTCAAGGCTTTACATATATCTTGTTAGCTCAAGTCTTTAATCAGAGAAACTTCTTACTGTTGTAACTAGTGGATGCATAAAGATTCATCTTCCTGATTTTTTTCCCTATCGATAATAATATTTGCTTCTGTAAATCATGAACAAATCAAGAATGTATTAGGAAACTGTTACTTTTCTATATTTTCCTAATAGCACCATTTTATGTTTTTATAAAGAAACAATTGAAAGTTTATATTTTTTAATGGATTTGTTTATTTCTGCAGCCAAGAATATACATTGGAAGGGGCATGCACGAAAGTCAATTTGTACTTATAAAGTGAGAATAACAAGAACTAAATTTTACAAAATCTGTACGTTTTCATTGAATCCGTGGCTATTGTTCTGATTTGTTTTCGGATTTGCAGATATACACTTTTCTGGGTGATACTTTTGAGTTCCAAGCTCGCATTCAGCTATCTTGTCCAGGTGAATTTTTTGTTGTTGTTGTTGTTGTTGTTGTTGTTACAATATATGACTGTTATGTTGGTCCTTACTTAACCTTTCCTGTCTTTTCCTAGATAAAACCTCTGGTGAAGCCGACAAAGGACATAATGAGCATTCACAGAATTGAGTATCAATGGCATGAGTTTTTCCCCAAGGGTAATAGTTGTTGCTACTTCTCATGACCTTTAACTTTTACTTTTATTCTAAAATATTCTCTTTCAAATGCAGCTCGAAACAACTATGGAGCGGTCGTGTCACTCTGGGCACCAGTTATCATGGTTCTTTTACTATATCTTTCCTCATGTTTGACCTAATGGTTCATTAGTTGCTCATTTTGTGCAAAATGAATCTTCTTGCAGTCTTTGGTGAAACACCTCATGCTTGCACTCATCATATGCAGGTTTATTTTATGGACACTCAAATATGGTATTCAATTTATTCAACTTTGTATGGCGGTGTCACTGGGGCCTTTGATCGATTGGGAGAGGTAATCTTTTTGAAAATTATACTTCTGTACGTCAGTTTAGGGTAGGACATATGACATGTTTCAGATGCATGTGTAAGTAAGCTTAGACACCTTCAAGAGATTTAAGTTAATTTGGCCTCTTGCAAGCATAATTACGAATTCAAATTTTGTGGCTTTTTATATTGAATCTAAGAGTTGCTTTTAGCGTGAACTGTTGGATTGTTTCCTCATCAATTGTTCAAATTGTACTATAACAATTAGAATCATACGATAATATCCTTTAATGTAAAAAGCATACTTGGTCTTTGTTGGACCTCTTTGCAACATGACAATATTCATATTATAACCGAATATTTATCTCTTGAGTTATACCCTACTTTAGTACCTGGAGTTATTTTTATTTATTTATTTTCTTTTTGGGAGGTGGAGATACGGGGTTCATGGGATAGCGTGGTAATGAACTATATAAATACTGGTAAAAGTTATGGTAATGGTAATTCAAGCAAAAACATAATTAAAACAGCTAGAAGTGTCATAACATTAACAGCTCAAACAATTTCTACTAATTGTTTTGATAAACTTTGTCACTGAATAGTAGTGTGCCTCTCTTTTTACAGATAAGAACATTGGGGATGCTAAGATCAAGGTTCCAGTCCTTACCTGGTGCATTCAACTCGTACCTGGTGCCTTCCGATAAGTCCAAGAAAAGGGGATTTTCTTTCTCTAAGCGTTTCGCTGAGGTTGCTTGTTTTACAATTATAATTTCTAATCACATTGGCAATTGCATAATCCATACAATAGCTATCCTTGCACTTGACCCTGCAGATTACAGCAAGCAGGAGAAGTGAAGCTGCGAAATTTGCACAATTGTGGAATGAAGTGATATGTAGCTTCCGTGAGGAAGATCTCATAAGTGACAGGAAAGGCCTAAAAGCTAGTGATGTTTAGTTCTTTAGTCACAATTTATATTCATCATTTTATTAAAACATATACTGGGTTCCTTTAGTCCAGGGAGATGGATTTGTTGTTACTTCCTTATTCATCAGATCTTGGTCTGAAGATAATTCAGTGGCCACCTTTTTTGCTTGCTAGCAAGGTAATGATAAAACACTTTTTAAGGTCTTTTATCTCGTACTCTGGTGGTTTTATTTTGACCTTTACCTACCTCTGCAGATCCCCATAGCATTGGATATGGCAGCTCAATTTAGATCCAGGGACTCTGATCTCTGGAAACGTATATGTGCAGATGAATACATGAAATGTGCTGTGATCGAATGTTACGAATCTTTCAAGCATGTCTTGAGTGTTCTTGTGGTTGGAGAAAATGAAAAAAGGTTATCAGCAGCATTTGGTTTCTTTTCTAGTATTATATATTTTCTGTTTGTTATAGTTCTTATAAACCAAAAGAGTTGCAGTGAAAACGAGCATAGTTGTTCTACGGTTTTGACACTTATTTGGCCTCACGCCTGAAATTGGATCTTGCATATCAAAAGTTTAAAATGATTTTTTTTGAAAAAAAAAATTAATAGAAGGGTAATATGTGGTTTCATTTTTATCTGAGCAAAAAAATGCTATTTTTCTACTAGGCTCTTAGCTTGCAGCACTTGATTATCTTTGCATTTTTTATTACATTGTTTCAAGTTCTTCAGGTCTGAGTCAAATTTTTTAATGATTTTTCTATGCTTGTTACATCACAATTTGACTTGATTTACTCCGAAGTCATGAGCTTGAACCAAATAATGCGAGGATTCATCGACCATAATCGAACATTTAGAAATGAAGAAAACTACTGATTTTTTTTTGAGCATGGATATCACGAATCATTGCAGTTCATCTTAATTCTAATGTTACTACAAATTCGCAATTTGATTTGTGGTTTTACAGGATAATTGGCATCATTATTAAAGAAGTTGAAAGTAACATCTCGAAAAATCTGCTTCTTGCAAACTTCAGAATGGGTCCTTTACCAACTCTTTGCAAGAAATTTGTTGAGCTTGTAGAGATCTTGGTAAGTTATACAAGACTACAAGAGTATAAATATGTAATTATATATGCACAATGTGCTTGTCTTGGAAATTCAATAAAATTGAGTACTACCACTTCCTTTCTTGTTGCAGAAAGACAGTGATCCATCCAATAAGGATACAGTGGTATTGTTGCTGCAAGATATGTTGGAAGTTGTTACACGTGACATGATGGTGAATGAGATTAGGTTGGTAAAAGTTTATTGCATTCTGTCTGAACTGAATGCTTTGAGAGTTTAGAAAGACAATTGCAGTGGTTCACATATAGATTTTAACGGCGCATGAAACTTTCTTATACCTTGTAGGGAATTGATTGAAGTTGGTCATAGTAGCAAGGATTCCGGAAGACAACTTTTTGCTGGCACTGATACAAGACCTGCCATAGCATTCCCCCCAGTAGTCACAGCACAGTGGGAAGAACAGGTACAATATTTAGAATGACTTAAGAAGCATGGGAATGTTATTGCATTCTGTTATAACTATTTGACTGAAACATGTTTATTTCTTGCCGTTATTCTAGATAAGACGTCTATACCTCTTGTTGACAGTGAGGGAATCTGCCTCTGATGTACCAATGAACCTCGAAGCACGTAGAAGAATCTCATTCTTTACGAATTCACTGTTCATGGATATGCCACGTGCCCCCAAAGTCCGGAAAATGCTTTCCTTCAGGTTTAATATAAGTTCCTAACTTATAGACGTGGAACATGTATAAATTTTTTATGTTGATTCTTCCTGAAACAAATCATTGAACTCAATTATTAGACTTGCAATGTGTTTTAAGGCCTTACACCTAATCTACGAGTTACAAACTTTTCAGAACCTAGAAAGTGACTAACGAGCTTCTACTGGTGTTTTTTCCTGTTATTTTTTCATGTTGAATCATTTGAGAGCATATATTTTTTCAATTCTTATATGTTGGGGTTATATTTCTGGAACTAAATTGACTAGAAATTTATTTTAAGTTTCTATCCTTTAATGTGCAAGAAATGTTTTATCTGCAATAGACCGTATTCTGGTAGCCAGCCTAGCTTTTGGGTCTCAAAATGAAATATTGAGTGCATAATTTCTATCTCACTTTCCTGCCATTGGCAGTGTCATGACTCCATACTACAGTGAGGAGACAGTGTATTCTAAAACTGATCTTGAGTTGGAAAATGAAGATGGTGTCTCAATCTTATATTACTTGCAGAAAATTTTCCCAGGTTAGTGGTTCTATCTAATAGCTTTGTGTTACTGTAATTATATATTTGATTTAGTGACCACCTGTTGAAGTCGGATATTTGCCATTTTGCTGCTTGAAGACGAGTGGAATAACTTTATGGAGCGAATTAATTGTAAGGAAGAAAGTGAACTATGGGAAAATGAAGAGAATATTTTACAGCTTCGTCACTGGGTCTCTCTAAGAGGACAAACTCTCTGCAGAACAGGTGTCGGATGCATTCTTATCTCTTGGTTGGTTTTCCTATTAGTATTCAGCTTGTTGTACTAACTAATTTTGGCATTGCAGTTCGAGGAATGATGTATTATAGACGGGCTCTGAAGCTTCAGGCTTTTCTTGACATGGCTAATGAAAGTGGTAAGAGCATGGTAACTGTTCTCCCAAATGTTAACCATGAGAGTTCTGATCATCTTGTGAAGCATGCAAATTCTAGTGCCTTCATTCATTAGGGCCATTTTAAGATTGTAGCTTTCAGAAAGATCACTATTGGCTATTCTGTAAGAGTATTAAATTCTATGCCAATCACTTTTGAAAACCAATCTCTTAACTGCTTCTTAAAATTGCTATAGAAGTGTCTGATTGTGTTTTAATCACTTTTTTCTCACTTGACAAAACAGGATTATGCTAAAAATTCCTGCAAAGGTGACTGGGGCTTTAGAATCAATTCCTAAAAAAGCTCTTAAGCCTCTTTATTTCTGAATGTTTATTATGCCGGTGGTTTTTGCTTTATGAACATAACAATGAATGTTTTTCTGTCTGTCCTTACGAAGCCTACTGTATAGTGATGTAGTTGTATTTGCACGTGATTATGTTGGTAATTTTTATTGTGAACAGAGATACTTGGAGGCTACAAAGCCATAACAGTTCCATCAGAAGAAGATAAGAAAAGCCAAAGATCTCTTTATGCTCAACTAGAAGCCGTTGCTGACATGAAATTCACCTATATTGCCACCTGTCAAAACTATGGGAATCAGAAGCGAAGTGGAGATCGTCGTGCAACAGATATCCTGAACTTGATGGTCAAGTATGTTCCACCTTTGATAATTAAGCTGAGAGTTTTTCTGTAATTAATTTCTGTAAAGATGTTATTGCTGGCTTCATTTCATTCAAGAATTTAAGACCTTGTTCCTATGTACAGTAATCCTTCTCTTCGGGTGGCTTATATTGATGAAGTTGAAGAGAACGAAGGTGGAAAAGTACATAAGGTTTACTATTCAGTATTGGTAAAAGCTGTTGACAATCTTGATCAGGTAAATATTGAGAAGAATCCTTGTATTTCATTGCTCTGTGAAAAGCACTGATTATTGGTGCTGGTTTAAAGGAAATATATCGTATAAAATTACCGGGTTCAGCCAAGATCGGAGAAGGAAAGCCAGAAAACCAGAACCACGCTATAATTTTCACTCGAGGAGAAGCTCTTCAGACGATCGACATGAACCAGGTAACCTTTAGAAATTGAAGGTATCTTGATGCCTCTTTATTTAAGGCCTAGTTTGAGGCTTAAATTTTCTTAACTTCTGTAGGACAACTATTTGGAAGAAGCTCTCAAAATGCGTAACCTTTTGGAAGAATTCAATGAGGATCATGGGGTGCGTCAACCTACAATCTTAGGCGTTCGTGAGCATATTTTTACTGGCAGGTGGGAATATTTCTTTCTTTCTTCTCTTTTATTCAGAGCTCCATTGTTTTCATCCTGTAAAGTCTAGCTGATTCTTTTATTTCATAATATGCACTGCAGTGTGTCTTCTCTAGCTTGGTTTATGTCAAATCAAGAAACGAGCTTTGTGACCATAGGTCAAAGAATTCTCGCAAGACCTTTGAAGTAAGCTCTCTTCAATGCATTTATTTTATTTAGTCAAACTATGCGCAGGTCATTTTGCATGATTATTATTTATTCTAAAATTAAAAATAAGTTCTATTCGTGGATAGTTGAGATGAATCATCATAACGAAAATGGAGACACATGTCTTATTTTATTTGAAAAGGATGATTTTAATTATACCCTATATTAATCTCTGTATTACCTTATAAATAAGCAATTTGCCATGCTATTCGAGATAATGCTATTTGCTTTCATGTTTAGTCAACTTCTCTCTTTCTCAATGCTGGTTAACCATTATACAAAATGGGCATCAGTACTTGGAGTTATTACAAGTTGTAAATCATAATTATTATAACTCAATTGGAAAGAATATCTATCATAATTATTATAACTCAATTGGAAAGAATATCTTTTGATCTCTGTAGTAAAAATGAATAGCATTTTTCAATCCTCTAGGTTTATATTCCATATTATAAACTAAAACTGCATTGGTTTGTATTAGGGTTCGTTTCCACTATGGTCATCCAGATGTCTTTGATAGAATTTTTCACATTACTCGTGGTGGCATTAGCAAGGCTTCTCGTGGAATCAACTTGAGCGAGGACATCTTTGCTGGTAGCTTTCTTGACTTTAAAAATTAAAATAAATGAAATTAAATAACATTTTCTATTAGGATACAGGGGAATTTGTTAACTTCTGGTTGTTACTTTTGTTTTTTCAGGTTTCAACTCAACTTTGAGGCGAGGGAATATCACTCACCACGAGTATATTCAGGTTGGAAAGGGTAGAGACGTTGGGCTCAACCAAATCTCTCTCTTTGAAGCTAAAGTGGCTTGTGGCAATGGAGAGCAGACTCTCAGCAGGGATATCTACCGATTAGGGCACCGTTTCGACTTCTTCCGCATGCTGTCATGCTATTTTACGACAGTAGGGTTTTATATCAGTGGCATGGTAATTCTTATACTTAATGCGAATAAAAATATGTGAATAAGTATATAGTCTATTGACAAGTGCAGGGCCTGCTATTCTTGGTTGACTATTCATCATCCCACTTGAAGAAGACAAGTTATTAGTATTATGTATTATTAGATTCTTTTGTTTAGGTAATAGAAGAGAGATAACACGTTTATTATCTTGTGCAGTGTGTTAGACTAAGTAGTTAGTGGCGTAAATTAATAGGAGCAAGTTGTATTTTAGCATATGAAATAGCTGGACTTTGTCGCTGTTGTGTGTATCAAGTAATCAATTAAGATTATACTAGTCATAGTCTAATGTGAAAACATAAATATAAGGTAGCAAATCGTGTTTTTCTTTTTCTTTTTTCTTTTTTTTTTTTGAAAAAAAAAGTTTCTCAAGTTGATTTTTTTCTTACTTTGTTTTTTTCTTATTTCACTGGGCAGCTGGTTGTCCTTACAGTGTATGTTTACTTGTATGGAAAACTTTACCTGTCCTTAAGTGGGTTGGAGAAGGCAATAGTGAAATTTGCTAGGTCCAAAGGGGACAACGCCCTAAAGGCAGCCATGGCTTCGCAGTCTGTTGTTCAATTAGGTCTTTTAATGGCCTTGCCAATGATCATGGAAATTGGACTGGAGAGAGGGTTTCGAACTGCATTAGGTGACATGATTATTATGCAGCTGCAGCTAGCAGCCGTGTTCTTTACGTTCTCTCTTGGCACCAAGGTCCATTACTATGGACGAACCATCCTGCATGGTGGTGCAAAATACAGAGCAACTGGGCGTGGTTTTGTGGTCAAGCATGAGAAGTTTGCTGAGAACTATAGGATGTACTCAAGAAGCCACTTTGTGAAAGGGCTGGAGCTTATGATATTGCTTGTAGCTTATCAAATATATGGTTCTGCTGCACCAGATTCTGCTAGCTACACCTTCCTTACCTTCTCCATGTGGTTCTTAGTGGCCTCTTTTCTGTTCGCACCTTTCCTTTTTAACCCTATGGGATTTGAATGGCAAAAAATCGTGGAGGATTGGGATGATTGGACAAAGTGGATAAGCAGCCGTGGTGGTATTGGTGTGCCAGCAAATAAGAGCTGGGAGTCCTGGTGGGATGAAGAACAAGAGCACCTGCAGCACACTGGCTCCATAGGACGGTTCTGGGAGATTACACTTTCCTTGCGCTTCTTTCTTTATCAGTATGGAATTGTATACCAGCTAAATGTGGCCAGGAATGAAAAAAGCATCATGGTAAGTGTATGATATGTCATTGACATTTCTTGCCTCCATTTAAGGTGTTATATATTTTTTATATCCGAGGATGCTAGACTTTTCTTCAGATTATCAATTACCAGCTATGTAAAACACAATGTTCTTTTTTCCGAATGGGATTAGCAAAACATTTAAATCCTTTTGTATGAGGAATGGAAAAAGAGAATCATTTAAATGAGATTTGCTGGCAATTCCTGTAAATAGGTCTGTATAATTCTAAAAATTCCTATGATATGTTAGAAGACATTGAAATCTTTAATGTATTGTTCGACTCCTTTATCCCAGGTTTATGGTCTCTCTTGGCTGGTCATTGTTGCCGTGATGATAATCTTAAAGGTTTGAGTTCAAGCCCCAAAAGTTTATGTATGCTAAATGAAAATGATCTTCGTGGCTTGGTTTATTTCACTGACCCGCAAACATCTGAATTGCAGATTGTGTCTATGGGTAGAAAGAAGTTCAGTGCAGATTTCCAGCTGATGTTCAGGCTTCTCAAACTTTTCCTCTTTATTGGGTCCATTGTCACTCTAGCTATCCTGTTTACTCTCCTTAACCTTACTGTTGGAGACATATTTGCGAGCCTACTGGCCTTCATGCCCACTGGATGGGCAATACTGCAGGTACATGCAAGATGATCTAAACCTTCTTTCTTGGTCTTTTTTCGTTTTAGTTCGTACCATTTATGTTCATGTTTCCCCCATCTATTTGTACCCGGAAAATAAAGATAATAATAATAATAATAATAATATTAATAATAATAATGATTGTGTGTATCTGTGATCAGACTAGAGATTAAATTTAGTGCAGCTGGGTAGTATACTGTGTTCTTATGGTGATTTCAATGTTGTATGGACAGATATCACAATCTGCAAGGCCACTAGTGAAGGGCCTTGGATTCTGGGGATCCGTCAAAGCCTTGGCAAGAGGGTATGAATACATGATGGGGCTAGTAATTTTTACACCTGTGGCCATACTGGCATGGTTCCCATTTGTCTCAGAGTTCCAAACCAGGTTGCTGTTTAACCAAGCTTTCAGCCGAGGGCTCCAGATTCAACGTATTCTTGCTGGTGGAAAGAAGAACAAGTAAACAACTTTTGTTCCGGAATTCTTTTCCCTGAGGAGCAAGAGAAATTAGGTTGCCGAAAGGAGACAGAAATTGTATCCAGAGGGAATTGGTTTTTGAAAAAACAACGATATTAGCTTGAAACTGTCACTGCAGTTACTGTAAAAATTCTCCTTGTTCTGCTCTGTATCATCGTTGTTGCTTGAGGAATTTTCATTCGAATAATCGAATCCAATTCTTTCAGTTGCCATGTAACTTACATCTTTTATATACTGACGTCATGTCCTAATGACGCTAAAACAACTGAGAGAGAGAGAGAGAGAGAGACGGAGGAAGAGATTGGGAAAAAAATTAGCGGAGAAAAGATTGAGGGCAAAATTGAAAATCTGTACTAAAAATGCTAGGAAACTAAATTATGAAATCAGACAATCAATTTTCCCATGTTGTTGAAATTTGGAAACGATCTACCCCGTTCTCTTAGCCAAACAGCCGAATTCCAAGCCTTGAATTACAAAATGGCCGCTTTCTAAAACGAGTAGCAAAATGACCGAATCCCAAACGAATAAATTGGCCCAACTCATCAAACTGACCAAATTACCATTCTTTAAGGCTATAGCTCGTCTAATTTACTGGGAGAAACAACACGATTCAATTTCAGAGAAAATATCTCTCCTAGAACAATCCACCATTTTCCTGAGAAAAATTTCTACTACTTTCCTTCTTTCAACAATTCAACTATTTTACTGAGAAAATCAATAGAGATCTGATTCTAAGAAAAATTTCTGAGAAAAGCATCCAATTTCTGGAGTAAAAAAAAATCAATTTTCTTGAGAAAACCCTAACAGTGAAGAATTTTAGCACTAAATTCTCCATCATTTGAATAAGACACTGAACGAAGCAAGAATTCAACTTCACTTTAGCGTCCAAGATTAAAGAAAACATAGAATAAGAAACTCTGGTAGATTGGGGAGATAAAGCTATTGTTAAGGTTTTTTATTTATTTTTTATTTTTTATTTTTGAGTTTATCAGCTTTTTGTCAAATCAAAAAATAACAAAAGTAAATCAGTTGATCTAATATTATTGATTCAGTAGATCAATTGAATCAATTATTTAGAGTAAAAGTGAATCTATTTATCTGTAAAATATATCATTTACCATTTAAATTGATCTTAGTTTTATTTAAAAATCATTTTTTTATTCTATAAAATTTGAATTGATCAGTTTATGAATCACTATATTGATTTAGTAGATCAACTTTTAAGGGAAAGAAAAAGTGAATCAATTCTTTAGAATAAAAGTGAATCAACTGCTCATTACTAAATTCTCACTATATTGGAATTGCATAATTTCATCTTCCAATTCATGCATTGTAACAGGAAAGCGGCATTTCCATATATTCGGCATTGCTGCAGCAAGTGCCTTTTTGTTATAGGTTTTTGTTATAGGGTCGCATCGTAAAGAGACGACTAAATAATACACAATCTAGCGAAACATCAGAAGTCTCCCATAAGGTATCATCAATTCGGCATTGTTGCAGCAAGTGCCTTTTTGTTATAGGGTCGTATCGTAAAGAGACAACTAAATAATACACAATCTAGCGAAGCATCAGAAGTCTCTCATAAGGTATCATCATCAATTTCGGTAACTATCTTCTCGGTGGAAGTTAGAGTAAGAGATCCTTCAATATGTTCTATTAAAGAGTCCATAAAAACTATTATCAGGACGCAAGAAAAAAAGCAAGGTTATGTAAATTGCCTAAAAGTGATAGGAATTTATAGCAGATCAATATACGAAACATTGAACTAGAGAAGCAAACTGATGAGAGGGGTTCCGTCCCATTACATGGGAGCAGTTATTATTGGTTAATAAATACAGGACACGTTCTAGAAAAATCTCTCAAGGTTGGCGTAACCAGCATGACTACGGTCATGGAAAAGTTGGGATAATTATCTGGAGAAAATTAGGGTAGTCAGTTATATATTTATATAGATATATATATATTTATTTATTCAAATAAGTCGTGAAATTTGAAATAAAGAGGATAATTGCCTGTTTCTGGCCTTTTTTCTTTTTTACTTTTTTCTAATGAATATCCTAAGTATATTCAAAAAAGATTGTAGTTATCTTCAGAGATGGACAAATAATTATATTAAAAAGATAAAAAGATTAGAAGTATATAAAAGAATTATTGTAACGTTTGGTTCAAGATGCTTCATAAAGATCAGTGTTTATTCATTTCAGAATTCATTTGTTGAAAAAATCTTTATTAATGATTGAATAATAAGATTATTGGATTGAGTAAACAGGGAAATCAAAGGGGATTTGGGATAATTAATTATCAAATTTGATGGGGTAGGAATATTGTTAAAAGAAAACTATATTAGATTTAAATCTATACAGAAGAGAAAACTCCACAACGAGAGTGAAATATACTCCCATCAGGAGGAGACAATAACCTCCACATTGGGAATAAAAAAAAATCTCATGAAGGAGAGACAATAAATTCCACAAAGAGTGATTTCGTAGGTTTGCTTTAATTCCACAAAGGGTAATTGCCTTCATTTACTCAATACACCATCAATCTGAATTGTTGGAGATGAACACCTTCTTCCTTCTTATTCCTTAACTCTATGCAGGAAATGTGGCCGTTTCCAACGGCGGGGCTTATAG
The DNA here is from genome assembly GCA_002914845.1 of Trema orientale. NCBI lineage: Eukaryota > Viridiplantae > Streptophyta > Magnoliopsida > Rosales > Cannabaceae > Trema > Trema orientale. The sequence goes on from JXTC01000204.1 coordinate 439,261, forward strand.
AAATATGACCAAATTTTGAGCCCAATTTCAATAAAAATCCCTTTGTCAAATGATATAGTAAAATATCCGGTATATATACATATATACCAAGTGTAAAATTTTATATACCAAATATAAAAAATTATATACCCAGTGCATTTCAGTACAGTACTTAAAATTGGTAGATATGTGTATCTACCAAGTGTAAAAATATATATACCTGGACATTTAGCTATAAAATTTTAAAAGTGAACATCTACTTAATTAAGTTTAAAATTTTGGTCATCCACCTAAATTTCTCGTTGGAAAAAAGGGAGCGGTTTAAGGGATTACACATCGGAGTAACGAATTCCCTCTAGTCTGATGAACTTTCAATGCCATAAAATACAAAACATATTTTCAACATACCGAAAACTTCCAGTCTGATTTAGCAAAATACCATAATTTTTAAATATGTAAGATAAATCTCACTTGTTTGTCAAACTGGTCCAAAACATCTTTTTTTGGAGTTTTTTTTTTTAATTTTTTAATTTTTATTATTATTTTTTTTAATATCGTGGTAACGGTTTATAAGTTTTTAATTTGTATTTGGTTATGATCTCTAAACTATTGTCTTATCCCCACAATGGATTTTCGTTTTATTCCATATAATGCACATTCTAAACTATTGTCTTATCCCCACAATGGATTTTCGTTTTATTCCATATAATGCACATTCCTGTCATATCTCCTCAAGTATATAGCTTTCTATGGTAAAATTTTTTAATATAAAAGCCTATAATGA
>JXTC01000204.1:455290-510826 GCA_002914845.1 Trema orientale
CCTACACTTTTAAATTGTTTGGAAAATTTTGTCTAAAATATTTGTTTAAGGCTATATTTGGTAAGAAGAAAGGAAATGGGATAGAAAGCGTGTATTTTTGATCCTCTAAAGTTATTTGGCATATAGAGAGAGAAAAAAAAAGTTTATTTTAAATGACTATTTTATATTCTAAATTATTATTCTAAAAGTTAGCATGTAATCGTAATTTAGTAAATTAAACTCTTTTATTAATTTTTTTTGTTCCTTCATCTTTTCTTTCTAATTTGGAGGGAAAAATTTTTGTGCGCCTTGCTTATAATTTTGTTCTCTTCTTTTTTCTTCTCTTTTCTCTTTCCTCTTTCTTTTCATGTTCCTGTTAACCAAATAACTATTTTTTCTACTTTCTCTCCTCTTTTCCTTCTTACCATTTATTTATTTGTCTTTTTTATCTAATTTAGAGGGAAAATTTTTTGTGCACCTTGCTTATAATTTAATTTTACATTTATTTTTTATGTTAAGCAAATAAAAAATTATTATTTACACGTTACTTAGAAAATTCTTTTTTTTTTTTTATCGTTTGATAGTAATGAATCTGTTTATTAACTTAATTTATTAAGAATATAAAATGAATTATTTCAAATATTTAATATTTTATATGTAATATATTTTCAATCGTATCTCTATAAATAAACCTCAATTTTTCTAATAAATTTTAGATAAAATAAAAATTTTCTCATAATTAAGATTAACATTCTAAATAAAATATTTTAGATTTTATCACATTAATAAATCTATTATTCTTAAATACAAAATTATTTAATCATATTTCTATAAATAAATCTCAATTTTTCTAATAAATTTTAGATAAAATAAATTTTCTCATAATTAAGATAAACATTCCAAATAAAATATTTTAGATTTTCTCACATTAATAAATCTATTATTCTTAAATACAAAATTATTTAATTAACCAGAAGTATTTCATAAGTGAAACAAATTAGAGTGTAAAGTATAATGACATTAGTTATAAATTATAAAGAATAGAAAGCCCAAATATTGTGCTATCTTGGCTGAATTAACGTCTATTCCTAGCAAAGCTCAAGAAACAATTAACAATTAAGTAGCACCATGCAATTTTTCAAGTACATGCATTATAATAATGTTTGCTTCTCCTTTACATATCATACTCGTCTTTCAAATAAACACTAATACCAATAGATGGGTTGATGAGGCTATTCCTTAAGAATCTACCAAATCATCCTATCCCATACTCCTCTCCGTAGGAGTTCTGGTTTATCCAGTAGTTATAGACTTGGGTAGTACTCTTAACGCAGATCATTAAATGAAGTCTAATATGCCGCATAAGCAAGAAAAAAAATGGAGTATAGATGACCTGATTAAAAAGAAAAGGAGTATATTAGAATACATAAAATTGTGAAATAGACTTTTATAATACTCATCTAGTTATAATCCATCTTAGTTATTCCATTATCCAACACAGTACAGATGAGGATCGAAGACTTTTGAAGGTGAAATAGCATCTTTTCTTTGGTGTAAAGTCTGGTGAATCCTCGAATCAGAAATATTTTTCTCATCTCTCCCTTTTAAAAAATCAAATATTAATTTATTTTTGAATACATTTATTTTATGTATAAGAACTATTAAGGCAGAAATAAGTACCCTAGGTGGCGGCTGAATATTACATCATCTAACAAAAGGATATTCATCTTCAAAACAAATATCATGATCCATTATAGAGTCGAGTATAACATTTTCAAAATGTCCTTGGACGCGTCGTAATTACTATCCACTAGGTCTTAGGTCGATAATTTGTATCGGATATTGTAACACTTATAAAGCAAGGTCTCGATAATGACAACAACTAAAAAAGCGAAACAAAACGTTGTACAAAGAAAAGTGAATAGTGAATAGTTAAATTAAATAAAGATTTTGGTTATGTGTTAAAAGAGTTGGAATAAACCAAAAAGTGTACAAAAAAGTTTGGATATACATACACCTAGCCCCCTGATCTCTCACGGGGCTTAGAAATCCCGAAGTTATTAAACTAACTCCTCCAGTTGTTCTGTGATCAATGTGTATCGTCTGAAAGTTAGATAAGAATTGTCAGTTTTTTATGCCCACTTTCACTTTTGCACTTTTTACAAAGACTAGTAAAATTGAAATGAATCTACATTTTTCCCGAGGATTGCTAAATATGAAAATACCTGAAAAATAGTAATATCACTATTAACATCAAAATAAAATAGAAAAAGAATTATATTAATTAGTACCATTCACCATAAACAAAAAGAAGGGATAAGTTTGTCAGTCGAAAAGGAAGGTTTGTTGAACTTGTTAGTTGGGGCCTTCTCATTAAATCCTTGTAATAAGAAAAAGGGAAAAAAATATTCTTAAAATAGTTCTTTATAACCTTAAAACAAACTTCTTATTATTTGAACAAAGTATAAAGACTGTTTTAACCTCAATCTACTGACAAATTTGATGCCAAAGCTCCCACAAACGTGGTCCCCGTCTTTCTGTGCTCAAAATAATAAGTAAAAGATAAGCAATCTAGCTAAAATTAATGTCCATCTATTATCACAATTTTGATATAAAATACAACTTCTAACATCTGGAAATAACTACAGTTCTAGGTTGCAACAAGCCAATATATAAATATGAAAGAAAATATCAAAAATCCATTACAGTTGACATAACAATAGTTGGAAAGTATGTAACTATGTGTAAACTTAAATGAAATATCTCGTCATCTTATACTTTATTGAATATTACATAAACTTGTAGAGGATAGAGAAAGAGGTATTGATGAGGACACAACAAGCACGAAAGCTTGGAATGCGGATCCTATCCACATTCCCATTGGTCCAGTTACAAGAGCACGTGCAAAGAAATTCTAAAATGCATTAAATGAGCTAATTCAAGAGATTTGGGCTCAAGCATGCACGTGGAGGCCCATTGATGGAGATGAACGAATTTCTAAGCCAATAACAAGCTTAATTCAAGTATAAGGAAGTCAATAGGTGCATAGAAATCTGCTTTGTAAAAGACTTGCACGCCAAGTCATAGTTTACTTTCCTATTTTGGTTATTTTAGGTGCGAATTAGTAGTTTCCCAAAATGATTTATTTACTTGTTTCCTTTCCTTTATTGGCGTGTAATAGGCTGAAATTAAGGGATTAAAGTCAAAATTGACTCCCTTTTAATTAGGGACGAATTTAGCTTAACAATTAGCGTTATTTTTCCTACTTTCCTTTTCTGATTTTGGATAAGTTGCCTTAGGCATATTTGGAGTTTTAAGGAATGAAATTTCATGGTCCTTAGCCTATATATTGTACACTTTTTATTCAATAAGATCATATTACAATTCATTAAAAATGAGAGCAATTTCTCTTTGGTTCTTTGAGAACTTATTCGAACTTAATCCTTAATTCTAGCGTCTTCATTTATACCAAGGTTTACATCTCTCTATAGGTGGTGGGTCAAGGTTTTCTATCCGAATCTAATTATAGAACGGTCTTAGGCATCATCCTTGTTTCGAGTTTCATCACAAGTTGGCGGAGTTTGTATCATTTAGTATCAAGAGCCGGATTTTAGTCTCAGCTTTATTCTATCCTTTATTTTTCTTCTAGTCGTACTAGTTTATATTTCATTCTTCATAAAATCGTCAAAAAAAAAAAAAAGTTTCCTAAATTACATGTTCTTGTCGTAGCCGAAGTCACATTCTTCTTGATTGCTTTTGAATCCGAATTTAGCTTTGTGTCAATCTCAATTTAGCCTTTGTATTCTTCAGTCAATATTTGGGTTCCTGATTAAATTTTTTTTTTTTTAAAAAAAAGAGGATTAAGAAAAAAAAGAATCAAGAAATTTCTAGCTGAATTAGAGGTTTTTGAGTGTGCTTCTATAAAACGGTCGTAACTTTTGATCCAGGTATCGAAACAACTATTATTATATATCAAATCGAAGCTTATTCCGAACCCTACGACTTTGAATTAACTATGTACTGTTCACCCTAGTTTTAGAGCTCCAAATCTATCATTTTCATCACTTTTTGAGCCTTCAAAATTTTGTCTGCGTCAGTTTCTTATTTCTTTGTTCCTTGTGAACCTAGGGTCTGAATTGTTAGTTTCTGTACTAAACTAATCCGTGAATCCTTTCTTGTCAATTTCTAAAAAGTTTTATTCTAGATTGCTATATTAAATTCAAATCTGGTTGGTGAATTTTGGTATGGATTGTTGCTAAGAAATTCTGATTATTTGTTTGAATTAGTTTAATAAGAACTTTTGAGAAATTACGAGAGAAAAAAGGCAAGAGTGGTGAGCACATTAGAGGGTAAAAGCCAATCTGACATTTGAATGAAACACGAGTGAAATTGAGTGATTCATTATTCGAGTAAAATACGTGAGAGAGAGTGTGAGGTCCTTTCTTTTACTAACATTGTTTTGCAGCAAACATATCAGACAACAAGAATAATAATACCTCTGGAGATACACCAGGAGTGGGTGATCCGAAACTTCTCATGGAAGCCTTAATTGGCGAGATGAGAAGAGTGATGAAAGCAGAGATGGAGCAGGTACATGAGCGAATAGACAGAATAGAGAATACACGTATGGAGCAGCCACAAATCGCTCCCAATATGCATAGAAGAGAGAGATTTCAACCTAGAGAAGTGAGGGTTGAAGATGAAGAATATTATGGAGACATTTTTGGTGATGAAGATGATCGAGATTCCATTGTTGATAATAGGAGGAATGGTGGGAAGTTTAGAGGAGCTATGAATTGAGAAGATAATTCTTTGGATAGTAGTAAGATGAAGATTCCATCCTTTCAAGGCAAGAATGATCAAGAAGCTTACCTTGAATGGGAGAAGAAGGTAGAATTGGTATTTGATTACCACAACTACTCTGAGAATAAAAAAGTAAAGCTAGCTGCCATTGAATTTTCTGACTATGCTATTATTTAGTGGGATCAATTAGTGATGAATAGGAGAAAAAATAGGGAGCATCCAATAGAGACGTGGGAGGAGATAAAAACTGTGATGAGGAAGTGGTTTGCACCAAGCTACTACTACCAGGAATTATATAACAAGTTGCAAAGTCTTAGGCAAAGTAATCGGATTGTAGAGGAATATTATAATGAGATGGAGGTTGCCATGATTCGAGTGAATATAAAGGAGGACCATGAGGCTATAATGTCTAGATTCTTAGTTGGTTTGAATCAAGAAATCGCTAATGTGGTGGAATTGCAGCATTATATGGAATTGAAGGATATGGTACACATGGCAATAAAAATTGAGAACCAACTCAAGAGGAGGGGTAGCACACGTCCAAGCCAAAATTCTAGTACATCTGCTTGGAAATCGAATCAGTGGAAGAAGGATGAGAAGTAACCTACGATGAGGCCGAAAACTGAGCAAAAGTAAGAAGTGACTAGCCATAGAAGTTAAGATAAATCAGATTCTTCTACTTCAAAGAATCATGATATCAAGTGTTTTAAATGCCAAGGTAGGGATCACATAGCTAGCTAATGTCTGAACAAAAGAGTTATGGTGTTACGAGACGATGGTGAAATTGGGACCGAAGATGAAGATGACACTAACTCTATGCTACCATTGGAGGATGCCGATGAAGAGGAATACCCTGCCCAAGGAGATTTGTTGATGGTGAGGAGAGCTCTTAGTGCACAAGCCAAAGACGAAGAAGAGGTTCAACGAGAAAACATCTTTCATACTAGATGCCATGCTCAAAACAAGGTATGTAGTGTAATTATTGATGGTAGTAGTTATACTAATGTGGCTAGCACTACCATAGTGGAGAAATTAGGGTTGCCAACCATGAAGCATCCCCGGCCTTACAAGTTGCAGTGGTTAAATGATAGTGGTGAACTGAAGGTAAACAAACAAGTGTTAGTTTCTTTTCGTATTAGGAAGTATGAAGATGTAGTCTTGTGCGATGTGGTTCCGATGCAAGCTGGACACTTGTTATTAGGTCGACCATGGCAATTTGATAGGCATGTCAAACCTGATGGCTTCACCAATAAATACTCGTTTGTACTTAATCAGTGACCAATCACTCTTGTACCTTTGACACCAAAATAAGTTCATGAAGATCAAGTGAGGTTACAAAAAGAGAGTGAACAAAAGAGAGAGAATGAAAAAGAGAGAGAGGCCGAAGAAAAAAAGAGAGAAAAGGCAATTATATTCGGCAATTGAAATTTTCCGGCCACCAGTTGAAAAATGATCGGAACAACCGGGAGAGGCGGCCAGGCAAGTTCGACCACGCTCGAAAATTTTCGACCCTAGTCGAGCGGAGGCGCCGCTGCCGGGGTTGGGATCGGGACCAATGGTGGTGGCTAAAGTAGTTTGAAGTTTGTTGAAGAAATAGGGTGTCCAAGTAATTTTACATGTGTGACATGGCGATTGGGGTTAGTTTTAAAAATATTAATGAGTAAGTCCTATTTTTCATCATAATAATTTAGTAGACCCCCTAAGTATAAATTCCTCCAAAAAATAGGTGTATACTATCCTTTTTTAGAAAATCATTACAGCTTATTATTTTAGAATTATTTTTTCGAATAAAAATGCATTCTGTCATTAAGATGAATCTTGATGTACAAGAGAAAGAATTGACTCAGGAATATCCTCGAGCCAAATAAGGTCATCATCTATCCTAAGGATACTACAAGCTAAGCCATAAACTATTTGTTCTAGGAAAGTTAGATAATAGAACTAAGAGATCCATCATCTCCCCCTGAAGGAAGGCTAACTGATGTTGATGAATTCTGGTATGCTTACTCTATCAAAAGGAACATGAACTTACATCCCTAGCCCAATTACGACTATGCAGCAAAGCAACCATCTCTGTGCATCTTTAGTCCATAGCCCAATTAAGACTATGCAGCAAAGCAACCATCTTTGTGCATCTTTAGCACTGAATATTCCCTCCACTCGTTTAGATAGAGCAGTCATGACCATTCCATTTGAATCTCGGATAATTGTTCCTGTGCCAGACCTTTATATTGAATCCAGAGCTATATCTACATTCAACTACCGAGTATAGCAGAATCCACTTCAAAAATTTTTGTTGAAGCTTTGAGCACTTTGATACTGTTGTAGAGAATTTAATTTGATGCCATTCAATTAAATCAACGGTGCATTTCAGCTTCATACAATGGACAACTTTATTTCTTTCATGCCAAATACACCTAGCAAGAACAATGATCTATGACTGATAATATCTATTGCATTATGCCTACAAAGGAGTAGTATTGGAAACTTTGGAAATTGACAACATTGGTAGCAGCTTTCCTAACCTTTTTTTTTTTTTTTTCCAAATATGCACAAGATACGTGGGCGTTTCCTCTCGTCTCTTCTCGACTCCAACACAAAGGGCACCTCAGGCGTGTGATTATATCCCTTCTGTGTAGCCGAACTGCTGTCAGTAAAGCCTTATGGAAACTCTCCAAGTGAAAAATATGCACACTGCTGGGCAATTTTAATATCCATAGCCGACACCACAAACTGTTAGTGATATTTTTATTGAATTCTATTTGATATGCTTGTACAGGCTACATCGAGTGCAAAGAAATGGATGCATACTGAAATTCATCATTATGACAAATTAAGTGAGTTTTTTACAAAGGATAGAGCTACTGGTGAGAGTACAATAAGTGCAAAAGAAAAGGTTCGGCAATGGGAAAAAGAAAGTGCCCTAATCAATGTGGATGTTGAGCATTTGGATAAAGTAACAGATGACTGTTTTGAAGCATTATCTCCACAATGTAACTCAGAAACCATAAAATGAAAGGCATCTACGGTAGAATCACTTGATAAATATGCTAAAAATCTTCAATCTGGATTAAGTAGTGTTGCTGATGCAATTCAATAGGGTAATATTTTTGCTGAAAGAGGACGACCACGAATATATTCAGAGGAAGAAGTTTAGGAAGTTACTCAATAATAGAGTTCCTAAAAATCTACAACTTTATGCCTTTTCATTTTGGATTGAAAGTGCATAAAAAATGTAAGCTTTTTTCGCAGTTCCAAGTGAGCGTCGCTATGAATCACTATTGAAGTTAATGTTTCCAACTAGCCAACCTTCTACTAGTTAGTTAGAAAATTAGAGAACAAGTGAGTGGTAAAATATCTTTGGATAGAGTATTCTTATCTAATTTAGAAAAGAATAATTTTTGTTTCTAGCTGACTACTCAGACAGATTGACAGGTATAATAGACTTGGTGATCAGTGGACTTGTTGAAAAGTTTATTGGCTCTTGATAGACTTAATGTATGTTTATAATTTGTTACTCTCTTGAAAAGTATGATGCCTATTGTGAAGTATATTTGGCAGTCTTTGGAGAACTTTTAACTTGTTAACGATGACCATGTATATTTTGTAAGTAACTTGAACAATTAAATATATTCACCATTATATATATTGTTAGGGGTATTTCTGAATTCACCCAAGTGCTAGACTCGAGGTGTAGCTGTAGCCCCAGGGGAAACTAACTCCCCTAGGGACCCAAAGTGTAGTCGTAGCCCTAGGGGGAACCAACTCCCCTAGACACCCGAGGTATAGCCGCAGCCCTAGGGAACTGAAGTGTAGCCGTAGTCCTAAGGGTAGCCACAACTCTAGGGGCAACTAACTCCCCTAGGGACCTGAAGTGTAGCCGCAAGCCTTAGGGGAAACCATCTTCCTTAGGCACCCAAGATGTAGTCGCAACCCCTAGGGGAAGCCAACCTCGACCCGACCTCGAGAACAAAGCTAGCCCGATCTCAAGATACCCCAAGGCGCCCAAGGAGAACTTTGTTTTGGGTTGAACCTCCCTTTTACCTGGACAAAAGCCTAAGGCTGACAAAATCCCGTGTATTACGGATCATGATTACACGAATCATCTGACAGCTGACCCTAGTCCTCGTAACTAGGCCAGCTAGTGCCGCATTATAGGCCTGTCCTGACACCGCTATAGTACCCGTAGTCAAATCGCATTAAATGCGCCCTTATCTGCTAAGATCAAGGATTAGGATGATTTTTATCCCTTCTTAAGACGATCCAACAGCCCGAAATGCTTTGAATTGCCTATCTAAGGCCCTCAAACCACTACTTTTAGGGAGACGGAAGTAATCAGAATTTATAAGTAAAAGGACAATTTTTACTTGTCCAATTGATTAGAAAATGAAGATTGATGAATATGATTATTGTCTGAATAACAATTATTTAGATGACTAGACCCGGCAGCCACATCATAATCTCATGAAAAGTAGATTAGGATTAGCAAAAAGAATCAAATTCGCTAGATATTTCTCTTATACTTTCGGTGAATAAGATTTACCAATATTACTATAGTATAAAAGAAATCCTTTGCNGTTGTGCTTAACATGAATACTCATTCTTTAATTATGTCATGTTGTACTTGGCCAAAGTCATGAATCATTGGCCAGTATAGTTATTAAGCCATATCTGACACGTCATCCTAGGTCATGTTGCGATACTTCATATGTGTCATGCCACACTTGCATGTTCTACTATGTCTTACATGTTGAGATATGCTGATTAAATTTGGACCATAATTTATTATTTTAATTGCATTTTTTTAATTTTAATAAATTTTATGGAAAAAAGATCTCCCAATTATTCAACTATAAACAAGGAACATTTTTTTTAACTTTCCTATTTTTACAGTTTTCAAATCAATGAAATCTGAAAATTACTTATCTCACATATGTATGTTGAATATTCTACTATATAATAAATGAAAATAATATTTAAAGAAGATGTGGTCAAATGCTTAATTTGATTGGTAACCACACTTAGTAGTATTATTACAGGCTAATATAAGTATGACACAATTATAAGTTGACATGACATGATAAATGACGTGTTCAAGCTAACAAGCGTGATTACAAATAATAATTAGTTTGTAAAAAATATATTTAAACTAAAGTTATATAAATGGGCATGATTATATACAAAAGTAACACAATATCAAGTACAAGCACGATTAGACATGTAAATTGCACAATATTAGACAAAAACGATTAGACACAAAAATACAATACTAGAAACATGGTCGATTAAATACAGAAATAGCATTATATCGAAAAAAATAAAAGAACAATTAGGTACGAAAGTAGATAAACAAAATAATGATATGATAATAGGCATAAGCACGATACTTACCACTTAGCATAAGTATGCCGCAACTAAGAGTACCTGGACCGGCATGACATGGCCCAGTTACATCATTAAGTCTATGCCTACCTTAAGTGTTACAGGTCTAGAGCTTAAATCCCAACCTTTAATTGTCAAAAAATATAATTCATATATTTAGATAAAATAATATTGATTCTTTCAAAATAAACCCTTGTTATCCTAGGTAAATTAATATAAAATTATAAAAACATCAACATTTTGCTAAGAATTAATTATATAAGACATCTTTTCTTTTTTTCTTTTTTAATTTATTTTTCGAAAGCACATAAAGGCACTCTTTTTGTAATAGTAAAAAGACCAAATTCAACAAAGTAATACATCTAAAAATGACAAGTCTAAAAGGAAAACAAAAAGAAGATATTCAAGCTAAGTTTTTCTTTTATTTACAATATCTCCTTCCCAATCTCTCTCACTAGTCTAATATCACCTCATCACATGTTCATTCTTCTCACTCATCTCTTTATTATTTAGTTTCTTTTTTCGTTGGGTTACTTATCTTCGTCTTGTTAAAGTTGCTCATTCTTCACTGATTTCTAAGAACCATTTAGCATCAGTATGCAATTTTTTCTTTTCTTTTTTTTTTTTTTGAAGGGGAAAAATACTAGGGATGGTTGTTTAATTCTTTCTTTTAATCATGTAATGGCTTTGAAGTTCTTTTTTATAATCTTTCAGTATAAGGATAAAATTCTACTATAAAAAATAATTTGACAAAAAAATGGGTGCCTTCAAGTTTTGATGCATGCAAATAATATATTCACCTTTGGATTAGACATCAGTTAGTTAGTAGAAAATCGAAAAAAAAAAGGGTTGATGGCACAAATGGTCCTTGTGTTGGGAAGACCGTAGAAAAATAGTAATTGTTATTATTTTTACAATTTATTTTTATTGAGAATCTACTAACAGTTTTTCAATTAAACAACACAATGGAAAAACACAAACAGGAGTATATTAATCTCATAACAACATATTAGAATTACACGTAGAAAATTATACCTCTGTAGATGAACAAATGTATGACTCTAAACTTCAAATTTTGATGCATGCAAATAATATATTCACTTTTGGATTAAATATTAATTAGTTAGTAGAAAACTAAAAAAAATATACAGTCACTGTGACTGTGGCATATGGCCCTCTAGTCACTGTTTTATTTCTGAAATAATCTGTTACTCATTCCACCTCTTATAATATTTAATTATCTACTATTATCTTTTTTGTTCAGCAATCAATCAATTATTACTTTTTTCAATTTTTCTCTTATTTGTTGACATCTAATCAACTATAATTAGAATGACAATTTAATTATATCTAATTGGGATGTACTTAAATTGTAGAAATTCAAATTAATTTTTATTTGTCACATATACTTGTAATATTTCAATTTAAACTTGTTTTAATCTAAAAGTTCTCTCAAATTTAAAATTCTCTTAATTACATAATAATTAATAATTCATAATTCATAATTACTTAAATATAAGTATGTACTAATTGTATTAAAAAAATTAAATTTGAAAAAAAACTAATAATGAGCAGGTACAAGAACAAAAATAGTTTGAAAATTGAAATAATTATATGTGAAAATTATATAAGGTACAAACAACATACAAAATTAGACACAATAATAGCATATATTAAATAAGCACGATCAAGCATGAAAATAATATAGTATCTAAAATGAGTACATATTAGTACGAAAATAACATGATACCTGAAATGAGTACGGTTAGGCATGAACATAGTACAATATCGAAACGAGCACGATTAGTTATGATAATAATATAATATCGGCAATTGAAACAATTAGATACGAAAATAGATAAACATGATAACAACACGTTTACCAGCACATGCACCACTTGCAAAATTACTACTCGTACTTGTTCTCAAGCTAATACGACATGAGACATGAATGTATCATAGCCAAATATGGTACGATATGACCTATTTAATATCTCTAGAGCTGCCTATCTTTTCATCAACTACTAGTAAGAACTAACTTACTTAGAGAACCAGAATCAAAGCTTGAGGATTTCACTGAAGAAATTTGCACCAGAGAGGATTTTTCTTATACCACAACAGACGAAAGCAAACCTCATAGTGGCAACGAAATACATCATTAATAGATTCTTTTGATAGATGAGCAGGCTAAACGAGAAATTTCATTAAATATGCTCCAAATTAGAGCCATTTACAACTGTATGTCTGCCCTAATAAAATTTCAAAAAATATGACTAGACCCCCCTGAAAAGACTTAACTACCCTCGAAACTTAGACTTAGCTTTCTTTTACTTTTTCCCGTTTTTCCATTTCTCTTTTTCTATGTTTCCTCTCAATCTTCAGTCTTCTCTCAACTAAATAATTTTTTTAATAATCAAATCTTGAAGAAACATAATGGGTATAGTTTAAAATAGTTGGTATTTGAATTTCAAGATGTTCTGTGATTGATTCTGCATTAAAAATAAATTTTGGATCAATTTCTATGAAATTTGGAAAATTTGAACTAGTTACTCCGACGAACATCGAAACTTTTCGATGAAATTCGATGCCATTTCGATGAATTATGTTTTTATAATGAAATCTGAAAAATTGAGTATAGTCATCGAAATAGTATCGAATTATCATCAAATTTCATTAGAAATTCATTGAAATGCCACCGAAATAGCATTGAATTATCATCTAAATGCATCAAAATTCATCGAAATTTATCGAATTTCATCAGATTCCATTATAAAAACACACTTCATTGAAATGCCATCGAAATAGCATCGAATTATCATCGAAATGGATCGAAATTCATCGAATTTCATCGAAATTCATTGAAATTCATCGAATTTCATCAGATTGCATTATAAAAACACACTTCATTGAAATACCATCAAAATAGCATCGAACTATCATCGAAATGCATCGAATTTCATCAGATTTCATTGTTAAAACACATTTCGTTGAAATGCCATCGAAATAGCATCGAATTATCATCGAAATGCATCGAAATTCATCGAAATCCATCGTGTTTCATCAGATTCCATTATAAAAACACACTTCATTGAAATACCATCGAAATGCAACTAATTTCATCAGATTCCATTATTAAAACACATTTCATTGAAAATGCATCGAATTATCATCGAAATGCATAGAATTTTATCAGATTCCTTTATACAAACACATTTCATCGAAATTACATTGAATTTCATCTAATTAGCATCGAAATGGCATCGAAATACATCGAATTTTTCGATATTTGTCGGGGTAACTAGTCCAAATTTTCAGAGAATTCTTATAAATTGATCTAAATTTAATTTTTAGTGCAAAATCCACAACAGAATATCTCAAAACTCAAATGCAAACTATTTTAAATTATGCCCACAGCATTTTAACATAGAAATTTCTTCATAGTTGACGAGCGAGATAATAACGAGAGAGAGCGAGAACTTGAAGTTCGACTGAGTGAGAGAGAGAGTGCAGAGGAGCTTCAATGGTGAATGGAGGAGAAGGAGAAGAGAACGACTGAACGAGTGAGCGAAAGAGAGTAATCGCCGGAGATTGTTCTTTCCTTTCTTTTTTCTTTCTTTTGATTTTTTTTTTTTCAAAACCAAATAACTAAAACTATGCTTTTAGGGGTATTTTGGTCAGAGAGTCATATTTTTTGAACAATTAGTGGAGTCATATGCTTGTAAATAGCTCTTGTTTGGAGCATATTTAATGAAATTTCTCGGCTAAATGAGCAATAAATGGTCAAGGATTAGACCCATTAAGCAATATAATCTATTATTTATTCGTGTTACACAAGATATCATTAATATATTATGTTTAACTTAATCTCACTAATTTCATGTTTTCCTTTTGAGAAACTAATTTCATGTTGTTTTTCAGTCATGTTATGACCAAAATAAATTGCTAACCTAGTACAAACATGAATACATTTTCAAAATTAAATCTTTTGTTTTCGTAAGTGTAATATATATCTCTTTTTTTTGGTCTCCTTATTTTGAAAACAAAGAGATCCTACTGCCCCAACACATTTCTCCCAATTCTTATTAGTTTGTTTGTTTGTCTTTTTTTTTTTTTCTTCTAAATTTTTTATTATTTTATTATTAAAAGTGTCTTTCTTTTTAATTTGGTGATGGAATAAACAACAAAGCATTAAAAAAAAAGCCATCCAGTTAAGTCAGTATTATTACCATAATTATTTTTTCTGGAAGATTATGACAGTAATTTGTTTATGCTTAAACAATTACAACTATTTTTTCCTAAGAAAAAGCATTTAATTAAAAATCACTTAAAAAAAAAACGATTAATTAAAATAATTTTAATTTTCCTCACCTTCGTCTTTCTCCAACAGGCAACAACAACAACACGAGCACCAACACCAGCAGAAGCGCCAACGAACGGCATCGTGCAGTAGAAGCTGAAGAAGATCCACTATAGCCTTCCTATTTCTATTTTCCGTACATATTTATCTATACATGTATAGATACACCCGGAATCAGATTCTCTCTCCCTGGTAAGCACAATTCAACTATATGTATATATGTATATTTGTTTTCAAATTCATGTAGTGTCTCGCATTTTCTCTATGAAATTCGGGATCGTCTCTGTAATCTCTCTCGTCATTCTCATTTTCACTTTACTATTTTCCCGAGAAACAAACAGGTTGTGCTTTCTTTGGTGTTACCGCATCGGGAATTGCGGTTTCTTTTCCAACTTAATTTAGGGGATTTACAGTTAACACATTGAACTGGATTGTTAAGGAGCTGGAATTTCATCAGTCTGGGAAAATTAGGGTTTTCTAAAGGTTTTGTGGAGTTTCTAGGGTTTTGTAATTAAGGAAATGGTGTCTTAATTGGTGTGATTATTAGGTTGGGTTTGTAGTGGTGTTTGGATTGCGAGAAACTTAGGGGCTTTTCTATAATCCCAATTTCATTTTGAGGGGTGGATAGGGTTTATGATGATAGATCGAGAATGGTGCGGCTTTTGGGACTGACTCGCGGAGATACGTACGAGTCGCCTCGGGAGATCACCTCGCGGGCAAACCCCACGAGTGAATCTGAAAACGGGTGGCTTATTCGATTCTTCGATTCTGCGTTCTTCTGTGAGTGGATCGCTGTTAGCTACCTCTACAAGCATGAGCATTCAGGGGTACGTGATTACCTCTGTAATCGAATGTACACTCTTCCCTTGTCGGGTGTTGAGAGCTATTTGTTTCAGATATGTTACATGATGGTTCACAAGCCGAGCCCGTCTTTGGATAAATTTGTCATCGACATTTGCTCGAAGTCACTTAAGATAGCGTTGAAGGTGCATTGGTTCTTGTTGGCTGAGCTAGAGGACTCTGATGACAATGAGGGGATTAGTAGGATTCAGGAGAAGTGTCAGATTGCGGCCACTTTGATGGGCGAGTGGCCGCCTTTGATACGGCCCCAAAGTGAGTCAAGTAGCCCTGGGAGCAAGAACCAGGTTTTGAATAAGATATTATCATCAAAACAAAAGCTTTTGTCATTGACATCCTCCCCACCCACTCAGAGGTCTTCGTCTTTCTCGCCTTCTTCTGGAAGTGTTGTGCAAGAGGATGGTAGTCAGTTGTCACCAGATGAGAACAAGATATTTAAGAAATTTATTCCAGGTCCGAAGGTTCGAGATGCGTTGCTCTTTCGGAAATCTGTGGATAAAGATGATGATGACTCTGAGAAGGATGGGTTCTTTAAAAGACTTTTAAGGGATAGTAGAGGTGATGATGAAGGGGGTTCAAAGATACGAGAACTTTTTAGGAAGTCATCGGAAAAGGATGATGATGACTCTGAAAAGGATGGATTTTTCAAAAGACTTTTAAGGGATAATAAAGGGGATGATGAGGAGTTAACATCAAGCTCAGAAGGCTTTTTTAAGAGGTTGTTTCGTGACAGCAAAAGTGATTCTGAGGATAAATCATCTTTTAAGTCAGCTGAGGATGAGGAAAAAGAAGGATTCTTCAAGAAGCTTTTCAAAGAGAAAGTTGATGATAAGAGGGATGGAACTGATAGGTATGAAGATGAGGAAGTGGTTTACTCTGAAGAAAAAAGTTCGAAATCTGCTGAAGACGATGAAAAAGAAGGTTTTTTCAGGAAATTCTTTAGGGATAAATTTGAGGACAGGAGAGATGGCACTGATAAAGGTGATGAGGGGAGTGTCAATGGGGAGGAAGAAGACCCTTCTGATTTTTCATTGTTCAGAAGATTGTTTAGAGTGCACCCAGAGGATGCTAAAAATAATGTGGCAAATGAAAACAGTAATGGTGGCTTGTTTGAAAGTAGTCCAGGAACTGAGAATTTTTTCCGCAAATTGTTTAGAGATCGTGATCGATCAGTTGAAGACTCCGAGTTATTTGGTTCAAAGAAGCATAAAGAGGTATGTTTATTTCTTCTTGTTCTTGTTTTTTCTGCCTAATGCTCAGATGACAGTGGAAGTGTAACAATACCATAATCGAAATGGTTGCTAGTTTACCTTCTTCAGTTTTATGAAATTCTATAGTGGAAACGTGATTTCTCTTTATTTTTTTTCCTAATTATATCGTGAATATATAATATTACCATAACTGAAACTTTCCTTCTTTGATTTCATGATATTCTACATAATATTACCATAATTGAAATGGTTGTAAGCTTTCCTTCTTCAGTTTCATGAAATTCTATAGTGCCTGTGTACAAAATCTTCTTAATATCATAAGATGCCCTTTTATCTTTAACTGGACTAGCCGAATTTCCTTAAGTCTTTACTAACTTTAATCATACTAGCGGTAGGTACAAGTCCAGAATCGTAAATCTATTTTGCTAGCAATTTTTCTTTTTAGTTTCTTATTTTTTGGGTATTAGTTCTGTTCAATTTTATGAATAAAAAGTGGAAAAATCTCAGTTTTTTTATTCAGGCAATGGTAATAAGGGTACACATTGTGGGTATCGCCTTTCTGTCCACAACCAGAAGTTTGAGGTTGTGAATACGTAGTTTATTACAGGCTTACTGAAGCATCTTCATGAGATGAAGTAACAATCTTGGAACAAGGTTGTTGGTATGTGTTATCATTACCTTTGGAACATATAGCCATGTCCATGGTGGTATAGTAAAGTTAATTAGAAGCTAGTAGCTAGTTGAGTGTTTGTAATTGTAACGAGAGGAAGAGAGATGAGATAAATGATGAGGTTAAATCAATTTAATAGAAGTTTTATTTCCTATTAAAAAGGAAAGAATGAAGATGAGATTAAATCAGTACCTTTAGTTCAGCTTGGAACAAAAATGCAGGAGTAAGATTTGAATCAAGGATGCTTCATGCTTCACTTGTTAACTGCTATCTCTCTTGTTTTGTTTTATTTTATTTTAATGTTTAAAAGGTTAAGTTTTGAAGCATTTGGTTTGCTGCATCATGGTCAGAGGTCTTCTGTGGCCTTTAGGAATTTAACTAGTCATATTATACTTGGTTTATTATTTCCTCTGGTTGAAGAGATTGCAAAGAAATGCATAGTTCTTGTCTTATAATGGTTTAAGTAGATTTAATTAATCTTTTAATCTAGCAGAAGCGTCCTGGTTCACCTCAGCAACGGAATGGGAAAGCAAGTGCCAAACCCCCACTTCCCAATAATACTGCATCCCAGTTCCGCAAAGGGGCTTATCATGAGTCATTGGAATTTGTGCAGTCGTTATGTGAGACATCGTATGGTTTGGTGGATATATTTCCAATTGAAGATCGCAAAAGTGCTCTTCGTGAGGTTGTTAATGGTTTATCAAGATTATTGCATGTGACATGTTTGATACACATATATGTGTGCTGGAATGTTTCCTGACTTGGTTTCTCTTTCCTGTGATTCTAGTCACTTGCAGAAATTAACCAGCATGTAACTGAGGCCCAAAATAGTGGAGGTACTTATTTTGCCGTTTATGATTCTGGGTGTGGCTTGATAGATTTAGGGGGACAGTGCAATTGAGTATCAATTATCTGAAGTTGTTTAGAAATAAAATGCATTTGTCCAACATGTAAAGTTTTCATAGAAGAAATGCCTATTTTGAGAAGTTTTAAGGTGTTTTGTACTGGGTCTGGAAAAGGATAATTTTTCTAATGTGCTATAACCTCCAAATGCTTTATTGCAATTTTTTTTTCTCTAATTGAATTCAAGTATTTCCAATTAAAGGCTTACAAAGATAATTATGAACAAATATTGCTGATATTCTGGACATCAAGGAAACAAGAGAACTGCTGAGACTTTTTTTTTAAAAATTTTATTTGTCTTTTTTAATGCAGTAATACTATTTTTCTGTTGATATATATCTTGAATGTTTATTTCTTATTTATATATATGTTTGTATACCGCTAATCTGGAGTTTATCATTCTTATTTGGTTTTGCTGATTATAATTTCTAGGTGTTTGCTTTCCAATGGGAAAGGGAATGTATCGTGTGGTTCATATACCTGAAGATGAAGCTGTGCTTTTGAATTCCAGGGAGAAAGCACCTTACCTTATCTGTGTTGAGGTCTTGAAAAGTGAAACTCCTAGGTACTCTTTCATTTAACTTATTAAATGAGCTGCAAATAGTATATTCTTCTAATTCTTAACTTTATTGAAATAAATTTCCCTTGTAAATAGAATTTAAAGAGTTCACTTGTGAAACCATTCAAACTGATATGTATTTCTCTTTTGCCCCCTCAAAATATTATTTAGCAACCCGAAAGATACATCCAGTTCTCAAAAGCTTTCTAGAGGAGGAATTCCTTTAGCAAATGGCGATGCACTTCTGCCGAAGCCGCCTCCTTGGGCATATCCATTATGGACTGTCCAAGAGGTGTATCGCAATAGTAATGATAGGATGTCAAGTTCTACTGCCCAAGCAATTGATCAGGCCATGGCTCATATGTCAGAGGCAAAAGTAAAATTTGTCAATGTGAAACTTTCTGTGGAAAAGCAATTTCGCAGTGACTCAGAGGATATGGAAAAACCTGATTCATGCTCAAGCATCCATTGTTCTACTACTCATGCCATTCAGATTGTATCTAAGAATTGTCAAGGTGGAAAGGATGGAATGCATGCCGCAAAATCGGCCCATGATTATGACTTGGAGTGGGTAAGGGTAGTGCTGAGAGCAGATCCTGGTGTTAGAATGGACGAGATTGAGGATCAAGGTCCACCACGTCGGAAGGAACACCGACGTGTTCCAAGTACAGTAGCTATTGAGGAAGTAAAGGTGAGTCTTTGGGTGATTGTATCTTTGGTTGATTATAAGTACTGTTCAGTGCTACTGTTCTTGTTCTCAAATAGAATCAGTTTCAAGTTCCTCTTGTTTACTGTTTTGAGCTGTGATCTTCTCAATAAGAGAATTGGCTTTTCATCTTCNTTGGGATTTCTCTAAGGAACTTGCTTAAGTTCTGTTGTTGAGTTTGGCGTTTCTAAGAAACACTGTTCTTTTGACTCAGTTGATTTGAAATTCCACATGGTCTTCGTGGTGCATTTTTTTGGGTAATATTACTATTTACAACATCTTGAAATTCGATTGCTCGACTTATATTGTCTAGTTTCTTGTTTTATTTGTGGCATAAATAAATTGCTTTATGTAGAAAAGCAAGATGGTTTCAGTACTTAGAAGTTAGAAAATAGCTGGATGGATCCTTCCATCAGTTGCAAGCTCCTAAAAATGTGAAGTTGGTGCTTGGAATGTGTGATATTCTGAAAATGGTCTGTTTTTATTTTGTGTTTATCTTGAACAAAATATCAACTGTCTTCCCTGAGCTTTGATTGATGCCTTGTGAACCAATGTTGTGGCAGTATGAAGTTTTTGCTTCATCAAATGCTTATTCTGCCTTATGGATGCTTGTGTAATGGAGGATTTATTTGTGTATATGAAAAATAAAAAAAGGACACTTCCCAATACAAGCTTCTGTGGTTTTAATTATGCTTCAAATCTCTTTGTTCAGGCTGCTGCAGCAAAAGGAGAGGCACCAGCTGGACTCCCTTTGAAAGGGGCTGGTCAGGATTCATCAGAAACACAGCCTAGGGTAAAGTCCATAAAAGCAGGAAATTTTATTTGTTTTAATAAGCAACTCTGTTATTAATCATATAAGTTTCACATATGCTAACAGGTTAATGGCGCTACTCCCAAGGCTAGTGATGCCTTGTCTGGTGAACTTTGGGAGGTAAAAAGGGAAAGAATACGCAAGGCTTCAGTCTATGGAAAATTACCCGGTTGGGACTTGCGCTCTGTAAGTACACATGTTGGAATTTCCTTCTATTTCAAGTGTCTGCCCATTGCAAATGTGTTTCTGGTAGATTTCAAATTCTTAATATGTGTCATATACATAGATAACTATTGAAAGAAGCACAGCTGACAGTCGCTTTGACACTGCTAATTTTTAGTTTGCTATTAGCTCAATCTCATTCTAGTATCTTCTTATAAGCACATATTCTGAGAATGCAGTTCTAGGTGAGGACAAAGAGATTTAGAAACAAAAAATGTTAGACCTGTTAATATTTGGAGTATCTGAATCCTGAAGAACTTGACCTTGTTATATTTATGGTTGCAGTGAATGGTAATTGTTTCATAACTTTCACTTTCTTATTGAGGATGTACAATTTGAAAGGTCTTCTTGTGACCGTCTTTTAGTTGTGTCATTCACAGTCCATGATTAGTTAAGGTGTTTACTGCAATATATGTTGCTTGAAAATCTGGTATGACTAGTTTCTTGTTGTAAGTTCCAGTATGAAACTGTTTGTCAGTGATGACTTGATTGACTTTTGGAATTAAAACAATACTTTCTTGTTTGTTTTATGTAGGTAATTGTGAAGAGTGGTGATGATTGTAGGCAGGAACACTTAGCAGTGCAACTTATTTCACACTTTTATGGTATGTGCCTTTTACCTAACATTATGCTAATCCATTCATGGCATTAGTTCTTTTTCCTTTTTTTTTCTTTTGCTGGGTCTTTTTTTTTTTTTTTGGGTGTATTTGTGTGTCTCCATGTTGATTACTATCCCTTTGTTGGGCCTTTTTCTCTATTCTGGTTTTGTCTCGTTGCTGCTGATTTTCCCGTTGCTTCTGTTCTGATTTGTTTTATTACCTAATCCCTCCTCTATGGTTGTCTGCGAATGTTGGTTCTTTCGTCTTATTTGATGTCTAGTTTGGTTGCTACAAGTCTAAAACCTTTTTGCTCTTTACAAGAAAAGCTACCCTAAAAAAAAAATTTAAAAAAAAAAAAGGAGAAGAAGAAGAAGAAGAAGAAGAAGAAAGGAAATAGTCTGTTGAACCACTACATCCCTTCATTTTTCTTAGTGGCAACCATTTCACATTTCTAGTGGATTAATCATATCAGTAACTTAGTAGTATATCTGATCCTTCTTTTTTTTCCCTCTAACAATATGGTATTTTACTGAGGTTGGAAAATCTTTTTATAAAATTAAGAATAATCCCTTTGGAAGCCTGATCTGATATTCTAGGATCCATTGCATGAGTAGTTTTTGTCTCCTCCGAGCCTTCAGTTATTAGCCACCCTGTTTGATTTGAAGGTTTTATCTCTCGCTTTTAAAATCCTAGAGTACCCTTGTTTTTCTCTTGTAGGATCCAGATTTATATCATCATAAGTGACTTCACCGTCTTTGCCTAACTTACTGGAGGAGGAAATACAGTTGCAAAACATTAGAAATTATTTATTTTTCCTCCCCCTTTTCTTTTCATTTCATTACATAATGTTGAAGCCTATAACAATTTATCTGTGGTGCTAGACATATTCCAAGAAGCTGGTCTTCCACTATGGTTGCGTCCTTATGAAGTCTTGGTTACTTCTTCCTACACAGCTTTAATTGAAACAATTCCAGATACGGTACTTATGCGTTTTTTAAAATCTTCAAGGAATGTGCAATTCCAACTTTTAGCTAGCTTTATTGTCCTGTTTTTACTATTTTCAGGCTTCACTTCATTCTATCAAAAGTAGATATCCCAACATCAATAGCCTACGAGATTTCTTCATTGCCAAGTATGAAGAAAATTCTCCAAGTTTTAAGCTTGCCCAGGTATTTATTGATGGTTCCTCAGACGATATTGGTTAGCTTTCTTATCATTTCGTTTAAGGCAAGTGATTACTGTGGATGTGTATTGTGATTTTCTTTGTCTTATTCAGGAAAGCTTGTACCACTTGGAGTAAATCTTATTGTGCCTCTTTCGTTATGTTTTTATAGTATATATTGATTGCGGAAATTTGATTGAGTTTTGTTTTTGGATATATTTTTTATGACACCAGTCGTCATTATTTTCATTTCATCTCTTTCTGTTGCAGAGAAATTTTGTTGAAAGCATGGCTGGATATTCTCTTGTGTGCTACCTTCTACAGGTATGGTACCCTACATTCGCATTCCTAATGCTAAATTTCTTTGACTCTTTTAACCCAATGAAGTTTCAATGTGCACACTGTTATGTTTTCTCCAGTTCAATGACGAAAGCTAAAACCTAAAGAGGCATCAGTCATCACTAAAATATAGAACATGAACAGTTGTACCTGTTTGTCATTGGTGTGTTTGTTGTTGCCTAGGTGAAAGATCGGCACAATGGAAATCTGCTAATGGATGAAGAAGGTCATATTATACATATTGATTTTGGGTTTATGCTCTCAAACTCCCCTGGTGGAGTGAACTTTGAGAGTGCTCCATTCAAATTAACTCGTGAACTTCTAGAGGTAAGTGAGGGTGTCTTTTATTTTTTCTTCTAGGATGTGTGAAGATTATATTGGCACTAAGTGTTCTAGAGCATTTAATTCCTAAATTTATTGAGTTTCTACTCATTTGGATTTTTTTTTGGGTTCCTATTTTACCCCCTTAGTATTTAGGGTTTCTTTATTATGTTAGACTTAATTCCCTGCTGCTTAATAATTAGTTCCCTTATTTTACTGATTTGGTTTCCTTCTAAACTTTAAGTGTCTTATGTGCTCAGTATGTTTGATTTTTTACTTCTCTTATCTGAAAGAAAAACCTTGGGTTTTTGTTTTTTCTCCTTTTCACACAGCATAGATAAATAGACCTTATGCTGTATTTTTGTTTCAATTGTTGACAGCATTATTGTGATTGTGTAGTCATAATTTTAGTTCTGTCCTTTTGCTTCTTCTCACTACCTTTCTCTCTGTGGCCAGCAACCAGCATGGAGTACTCTTTGGTTGCACTTAGTATTTAGCACTTTTAGTTTGTATCAACCTTTTTATTAAGTGATTGGATGCATGCTATAATTCCAGGTTATGGATTCTGATGCTGAGGGAGTTCCAAGCGAGTTTTTTGATTATTTTAAGGTAGTCATAAATATCCCTTTTGTTCTCTCTCTCTCTCTCTCTCTCTCTCTCTGTGTTTTTGTTTAATTTATTTTTTTATTATATGAAACAGATAAAAGCTACTGGTTATGCTTTTTAGACTAAGGCCTGTTTCGAACCTGAATTTTTGGAAGAACAGAAAAGCAATTCCAAAGGATTTCATTTTATCTTTGTTTGGATTCAGACAATAAAAAAAAGGATGGAATATTTTTCAAGGAAAGCGGAAGTTAGATTTGATGTCATTTTTCAGTATATAGAATTTTGACAAATTAATTAGGAAAGCCAAGAGTTTCAAAATAAAGCTCCATAAAATTTTGGAAAAATATTTTCCTCTTAGTTTTTTCTTGACTTTTCCCTCTTAATTTTTTTCAAATCCAGGTTCCAAATGGAGCCTAAATGCTTAAAAGAGGTGTCATGTTCTCAAGTTTTCTTTTTCAAATTCAGGTTTTATGCATTCAAGGCTTCCTCACATGTCGTAAGCATGCAGAGCGAATTATTCTTCTTGTTGAGATGTTGCAGGTATCAAAACCTTGAACTTCCCCTACCTCAACATTATACTTTAATTTATTGGACATAAACCAAAGTAGCGTTTATTTTTGTTGGTTAATAATGATTGGACACTGCCAATCTATCTTGGTATGGAAGTTGAACAAGCACAAAGAGTGAAAGTGATACTAATAATTCCTACAATGATGTTAGAAGTTGAATATTAGAACAACGAGGGATTTTATCCGTTGAGGAATGTAGTGGGCAGAGGATAGGGGGCTGGGATTGGCTGTAACAGGTTAAAGGGTCTGGTTTTAGCAAAAAGGAAAAAACAAAAGCAGAACATAATGGGGCTGTGTTTTGCTATGCTTTCAATAAAAGGTGAGACCAATAACTCCAACAATGGACCTTGTTTCAGAACAACGAGAATCAAAAGCACACGGTTATGGGTTGAAGTAAACCTTTTTCCTTTTACACAACCTTTTTTATGAATCAGTTAGATTTCTATTGGAACTTGTCAGTTGGATAAAACATGAAATTCACTTCTGTTTTTTATTTTTTTTATTATTCTTTACAAGAGACTAAACTTTGCATAGTTAAAAGGATTTGTAGAATTAGATTAACGTCCTAATTTTTTTTAGTTTTAACGGTTAATGCCTTTTATCGGGAAGAACAATATCAGGAGCCTTTGATTCATAACGATGGGTTTTCTTAATAATTGAAAATTTCGAAGGTGACCTTAAACTAGCCATAATCAGGTGAATATTGGAATAGTATTTGACTCATTTGGGAAATTAAAAGTTAAAAACAGTCAAAGAAATAATGCTTCGTTAGATTTGACTAATTAAAAGGGTAGTGGGTTTTTCTTTTACGTTTTTAGGGTTCCTAATGTTGTTTAAGTTCAGTTAAAGGGTACTTGGTGTATATAGCGAAACTTTACCCGTGTTTCATGAAAAAGCTTCTAGAGTCCTGATTTGTTGAGAAAACTCCCCGAGACCTCAGGACTTTTGGTGGTTTTTGACTCTTGATTTGGCTATGCTGAAAGATTAAAACAATTAACTTGTATACTAGCTTTATTTCTGCTTTCTCTGTGTCTTACACAATATAATATATTGCTACTTGTAGGGGTTGCAAAGTTTTTATTATGCCTCTACTTATGTTCTTTGGCATTGAAGTACTTATTCCGTATGGTTATATTATCTGATGCCTTCAGACGACTTTATATTAATACTTTTGATCTAAATCACTTTCAAAT
Organism: Trema orientale; assembly: GCA_002914845.1. NCBI lineage: Eukaryota > Viridiplantae > Streptophyta > Magnoliopsida > Rosales > Cannabaceae > Trema > Trema orientale. Next base: position 480,541 of record JXTC01000204.1, read on the forward strand.
AAGATTTCTCATTGTAGTATACCCTCTAGTAAAGAAAGTTGAACTGGCTAACAAAGGTTCAGAATCAAGTCCCATATGATCCTAAACCTTGGGAAACTTATTATTAATCTAATAAAAATCACTAAATAGAGATAGCAGCAGAAAGAGAGCCCTGTTTGATGATTTTGTCATGAATGCAAAATCAAAATGACTAATGTTTAAAATATTAAATTTATCACCTATAAAATACACATCTTTATGCATATAGAATAACTGAAAAAGACTCTTACATATGAACATAATGTTACATTTATTTTAAAAAGATTGGTTTTCTCTAATGCTTGTCATCTCTTAATGTGCTTTGCTGGTGATGGCAGTTGGTGTGATGATGAAAACTTGTACAAGAGAGAAGAAAGAAAATTTTTTGAACCCAGTCTCTTTGAGTTTTGATTGATGCAAGCTACTCTTTTAAAATGTTTGAATCAGGATTCTGGTTTCCCATGCTTTAAAGGTGGTCCACGTACAATACAGAATCTAAGGAAACGGTTCCATCTAAGTTTAACAGAAGAGGTTTGTAGTTTTCCTTTGTATACCTGTCATCATTGCTATGATTTTCATATTAAATTTAGTTTTTTTATTTTTTCCTTCCGTCTTTTTCCCCCTCAACAGCAATGTGTGTCCTTGGTGCTTTCGCTGATTAGCAGCAGTTTGGATGCATGGCGGACACGTCAGTATGATTATTATCAGAGGGTTTTGAATGGAATATTGTGAGGTTAGACTATATTTACGATCGCATGGTTCTCCATTAAAAGAAGCTGGCTCAGTGACTATCAGTTAGAATTGTATATGCAAGTCATTGCAATGTTAGTGAGTCAGTAAGCTGTGGACGGCTTAAGAGATTAATGGAGATTAAAAAAATTGGCTGATGGTGATTTATGGCCTGTTTTTCGCTCTGTGAGGAATTTGTAACTGTATCGGCAGAAGTACCCTTTGGAAGTCAGCAGGCTAAATTTACTTCAGTGTGGTTTTCATTTTCATTTTTTCCTTGTTTCTTGTTATATGGACTCTACTGGCTGGTGGGAAATTTACGTGGAGAGTTATCCACTCCTGCCATCGTCAGGCAGCAAACACTGTACAGAGATTCCAAACAAGAGGACAGACCAAAAACACTACGGCTATTAAGCGATTTTTGTTGTGTTATCCAAAGGAGCAAAGTATTAGAGATTTAGTAATTCTTCTGTTTCAACCGAAGTCGATTATATTCTTCTGTTTCCACCGAATTCGGTATAAAATCTTCAGCGTAAAGATTTGGACTGGCGCCAGAAATTGGAAGCTGGGCTTTTTCTCATTCTGGTCTCAGCTGTTGGATGGTATCTGTCTTCCAGGAGTGCTGATTCTTCCATAGTGTACGTTGTCATAGCAAAATTCTTGAAAAGCAATATATGATGATTGTATCTTGTACCATTAATCCCCATTTATAAACAAAATTTGTTGATTTGAATATCATCGAGAGTTTTGGTGGCATTGAATTCTGATACTTCGCGTTAACCCTCCAATTTGGGGGAAGTTTGTAAGTCAGATCACCATGCTTGTATATGCTATCTTTGTTGTGTGTCATTTTTTTTTGTTTCTTCATTCCCTTGAACTGTCGTTGAGCTAAATTATTTTCTTCTGGGATTCAGGAGGCCTATATGAGGTTCTGACTTCGGAGTTGGCATATCTAATTTGTTTTGCGTTTTTTTGGAGTTGACAAAATAAAGGATAAAGGGGTGAGCAGAAAAATCGAAAAAACCGAATGACCCGACCAAATTGAAATCGAAAAAATTGAAACCGAAATAACCGAATTTTTAAAAACCAAACACTGTTTGGTTATTTTTTTTTTATTATTATTATTTTTTTTTTTGTTCCGACTGGTATATAGCCGACCGAATTGAACTATTTTTCATTTTCTAAATTATTATATATATATATATATGTTTTAATATTTATAAAATGATTAAGAAAAATTTAAAAAAACAGTAAAGTAAGTAACCCATAATAAACTCTCTCCCTCCCTCTGTCTCTTCCACTCTTCGTCTTTCACTGNCGTGCCCCCGAGTTGTATTTTTCCAGAATTTTGCAGATATTCCCAGAAAACAACTTTTATTGTCTAAATTATGCTCCTAACATATCGAAACTTACTTAAAAACTATTTCAAACAGTACCCATAACATTTGAACACATTAATTACATACCCATTTTACGGATTTGCTTCGTCCGTCTTCCCGCTCTCTTCTTCTTTTTTCTGTTTTTCAACGTTTATCCTTTTCTTCAAACAGCTCCTTAGACAGTGTGATAACTTGAGGAATGAGATTAGAGGAAAGATTGTGACGATATAGAGGGAGGATGAGATCCAGAGAATGGCGAAATTCAGCTAGGTTAAAGAAGAGAAGAGATGCATATACACTGTAAACCAAATATTAAGGGTAGAAGTGACATTTCAGGTGGATATATGCATATTTTTCAGAGTATTATTCAGGGAAGCATAGGGCCCAAAATATGCCTATTGTGATGCATATTTAATCTAATTTCTCTGAAAATCCAACATATCTGGCATGTGATCTTTTTTCCTAGGGTTATAATGTGGAAATACCCACAACGCTAAGGGCTTGTTTGGATTCACTTCCAATTTTTTGTTTAAATAAATTGAAAACAAGAGTAAAAATTTTGTTTTGATTTTTAATTTTTACAAACAAGAAACATACTTGGCAAATTTTATTTCACTATCTGTTTCCAAAAACAATAAAGTACAAATAATGATAGAGAAAATCATATAAACTTATATTTGTGTATATATATACATATATGTATATACACACTTGTGTACAAATATTTGTATGTTCTTTTGTTTTTGAAATTTGTTTAAAAAAATAAAGGTAGTAGAAATTTTTTATTACCACTTTTTTTGAAATTTTTGGTAACAATTTTTAGAAACAAAAAACAAAAACAAGGTTGTCAAGTAAATTTCCAAAAAAAATTTCCATTTTTCTGTTTAAAAAAACAAAAAATAGGAAACGAAAGTGAATCCAAGCAAGCCCTAAGTGGTTGTCTTCTGAATCTGATTGATGATATCAAGAAGCCCATTGATCTGGAAGTTGAAGAAAAGACAGAGACGGATCAGAGAAGGGGCAGAATTGTAGTTTTTTGTACCAGTGGCCGTGTCCATGGAGGTCTTCGTGAGTCCCATTTTTGGCATCGAGCTTTCTTCTTCGCGTTAGGGAAGCAGCGGCGAAGGATAAGCATGCAGTGGCCTCTTACTTATTCCTCAAGGAGGACAACAACTCCAGTGGTACCGGGATTTGTACTGTCCCGAAAGAGCCTCTAGCGCGTCGTCGATCGGAGCTCTAGATGATAATGATGATGACAGTGCAGCTCTGACGACGAGGAAGACGCCAACAACGAGATACAGAGCAAAGTTTCAAGGCGGATCGTTTAGCTCTTTGGATTCTCTCGAAGAGTTTCTACTGATCAAGTAATTTTCTTGGGATAAATATTCTTAGTTATGTCCGAATATATTTCGATATATAGATCTATTGTTGAACTTCATTTCAATATTTTCCGACAATTGTCATGTTTTTCTTGCTTGAAATGAAACTGGGTTATTAATTATTTATTTATTAGGGTGAAATGCAAAAAAAATACCAGTTGTACTTCTCAAAATAATACCTTAGGATTAAGAATTTCTGAAAATTAATATTCTAAATCGATTTTTTGACCAATTTTTATAACGAAAAAATAATAATAGTCTCTATTAAAATTATATTAGTCTTTATACTTAATTTTGAAAATATTATTATCTTTTGTAATTAAAGTTATTCAAAAAGTTAACTTAAGGTATTAAATTTCAGAAATTCTTAATCTCAGAGTATTATTTTACATAGTCTAAATTTTAGGATTTAAATTACAAAACACCCAAATTTCAAGGTATTTTTTTACAATTTACCCTATTTATTATACCAAGATCATCAAACCACTTTTCAGGAAAATTGAAGTCTTTATGGCTTATCATGTGTGAGATCAATAATGGATCTTAAGAAGGGAGAACCCATTAAAGAAGAGGATGAGAACTCTAATCACATCAAAGTGATCGAGGTAGGCATTATAGTGTTGGGCTATCCCAAAATCCATGCCCTTTTAACTCTCAGCGAAGATGAGAATACCACCAAGTTCGATCTTTATCATTGAAGGATAAAAAGGGAAAAGAAGACAACTATTTGGAGCTTTGTGGGTATTTCCACTTAGCACCCCTGGAAAAAAGATCACGTGCTCGGCATACTAGATTTTCATGGTGTTTTAGACGTAAATAGTAAGATGTAAATAGTTAAAAGGACTAAATTGTGACAAAAAGTATTAGTTTGGGGACTCAAAAGCTACAAAATAAAGAATGGGATCTTAAGTGATACTTCGGAAAAAAGTTGAGGACCTTGGGTGATATTATCTATATATATATATATGTATTTTCTCGGAAAATCTTAGGTAAAATTTGATGGCTTTTTATCAATTGAGAAGTTTTGCGCAATTAGGTTTTGTTTACCTTTCGGTATTGGATATTCGATCTATCTGGCTATATTCTGCACATATTTCTGCTGGGGTAGGATCATTTGGGTGCATATGATCATTCTGAGTCCTGCCCTATCTACTTCCAGTTGGCTTTTTTTTCTTTTCTTTTCTATTTCTTTTTATATGTTCTTTGTCAATTCATGAATTGAATAATTAAAATAAGGCAAAACGTCAAAATTTAAGATAAATTGAATAATAAAAATTCAGTTTTAAACAGACCGAACTAAACCCATGTTCAGACGGTTTTTTTTGCTGCTTTTACAATTCGGTCGATTTTCGGTTCCGACAACGCTAAACCAAAAACTAATCGGTCGGCTTAGATAGTCATGAAAAACTATCCAAACCAACTGTCGAACACCCCTAGGATAAATGACTCTTCTAGTCTCTAAATTATGGGAAGTCTCATTTTGGTTCTTAAACTATAAATTTTGTTGTTTTCGTGCTTAAACTATTTAAAAAATTTTATTTTAATTCATTTTTGTTATATATTTCATTTTATTTTTACAAATTTGAGTACATAAGATACTCGTGATCTTCTTTTGTACTTATTTTATACGTAAAAGTATAGATAACACTATAAAAGAGATTAAAACATAAGTAGTTTAAATTTTTTTAGTTAAATACGAATTAACTGCACATTAGACAATAATGTATTTTAGAATTGTTTAAAATGAGATATTTTGTTGAAAATAATTATATAGAAGGGAAAATGCTTCTTATATGCACTTATGGTTAAGAATTAAATAGAATGTATGGTAAAAATAACTAAAATTGAACGTTTTTAATAATTTAAGGACAAATATGATATAATTTAAAGATCAAAGACTAAAATGATTTTTTTTTTCAATAAAGGACCAGTAAAGTCATTTATGTCAAAATAAATTATTCAATTTGCTTTTGGAAGATAGGATTGGGTAGTTAGTTCCTTTTCCAGAACTGGATTTTTCAACCAATTTCTTCTTTTTTCTTTTTTGGTTATTTCGATGTCCTGTATGTGCTCGTTTCTTCCAAGTCTCTTCTTTTTGTTTAGATCAAAGTTTGTCTTACAAGTAACATCGAAAAATAATGTATCTCTTAAGGTGGATACTACTGAGATGTTATTTTCCAGAACTGGATTTTTCAACCAATTTCTTCTTTTTTCTTTTTTGGTTATTTCGATGTCCTGTATGTGCTCGTTTCTTCCAAGTCTCTTCTTTTTGTTTAGATCAAAGTTTGTCTTACAAGTAACATCGAAAAATAATGTATCTCTTAAGGTGGATACTACTGAGATGTTAGGCTAATGTATCTCTTAAGGTGGATACTACTGAGATGTTAGGCAAAGTCAATACCAAATGACCTCTTTAATTGGCATTTTCGGCAAAAATTTAAAAAACAAATAGAAAATCCCTCTTTGGCATTACCTCCTTTTGCCCTTTATGATTGTTTGGGCCTTTTATTTGATAAAATATCTTACAAAAGATACACTTAATTTGCTTTTTCAGGAAAATGCTTATCAGTTCTAACAAAACATGTGAAGTTATATTTTATTTAAAAGCCTTTCAAAAAAAATATTTCATTTAAAAGAATAAAAAACGAAGCTATTTTAAGTTTTAGTGGAATTTTTTTGTTCATGTTGTTTATTTTGTTGGAGATTCATTTTCAATAAATGACAGAAAAGTAGAAAATTTAACTATAATATCGTTCAAAAAATTACTGTAAAGCAACAATTTTGCTTCCTTATACTGCTTAGAGCTAAAGCTAAAGCTAAACCAAACTAGTTTTGATAGTCTTTGCTTCCCTTTGGCATAATTTTTGCAAGGAACAATTCTTAGAAATTACCCACTTATTCACATCTGATCGAGTATGGAGGACTGGGACGTGTGTGTATATATATTGATTGGGAACGAGTATAATATGAATTTTTTTTGTTCTCTATTGATAAAGAAAGTAATTTTGACCTTTGGATTTAAATCTAACGGTTATAATTAAGGGCTTTTTAGAGAAATACGGGAAAACATAGACAACTTTTGAAAAATACGATGTTAGGAAAAGCTACGGAAAAATACGATACCTGGGGTCAAAAGTTTAAAATATACGATCTTTCACTCAATTTAATACGGCTGACACGGGGGATAACAACAAAAAAAACTTTGACCGGAGAAAACAAGACCAACCCGCACGCTGGGTTTTGCCCTTTCCATCTCTGCAGCCATTCGGCTTTTTCTTTTTTTAGTTCCTGATTATATCAGGCCGTATAGAAACAAAAGGGGCCATATTTTTTCAATATCTGAAGGCCGTCTATCGTATTTTTATGAAAAAGTAATAGAAAGTTGTATACTATGTAATTTCCCCTATAATTAATTGTATTGGAATGAATTCCAATGCCAATTAAATGTTAATATTATTTTTGTAACTGTTAGATTGAAATTTAACCATTAAAATTGGATTCTCTTATATATATATATATATCTAAAAAAGATGAACCGAAAAGTTACTTAAGTGCAGCTTCTTGTTGCTGTCATTTTCAAACTACTTTCCATTCTCATAGACAAATATAAGGGTTAATGAGAAAATATTCCTTCATTTTAGCTAAATGACATTTTTCAATTTCCGGTTTTTGATAACAAAAATATAACTTGTGTCATTTTAATATATATATATAACTTGTGATTTCAACTTATATATTTAAGGAGTTCTCTTTTTTATTTTAAAATGTGGTATATATAACTTGTGATTTCAACTTATATATTTAAGGAGTTCTCTTTTTTATTTTAAAATGTGGTTTTGCTTACGTTCACTATCAAAACACACTAAATGCAAGACTATATCTTATGTAAAAATTCGCTCTTTCGGGTAGTTGGAGTTTTAACAAAGGGTACAAATATCCATATTTGTAATAAAATTGAAATTATATGGTATATTTTTGTTATCATTATAATCCGAGAAGTTGAAAGTGTAATGGTCATGTTTGGTGCATAGAACTAAGATTGAGATAAGGATTATTTATCTTAATCTCATGTTTAATGTCAACTAAGATTAAGATTAATAATCCGTATTCTGAAATTAATCTCATTTGCATTGTTAACTAATCTCATTCAAAAGTGTGCAATTAATAATCTCATAATGTATTAGTAGTGAGCTCGAATATATTAGTAGTGAGCTCTATATCAATTGTACACTCCAATGCTAGTGGTTTCCATATTTTAAAAGAAGGTTTAATAATATTAATAGCTTATGAATTATACTCATTTTACTACTTTGGCTCTCGAATTTTTAATTTATATAATATTAGTCCTGAATTATGTAATTATTACAACAATGACCATTTTGTTACAAACAGTTAAATATTTAATAGAAATAAGTCGTTACAAAGTACACAATTTGGTTACTCTAGTCAAGAATGAGACTCCGAATTTCAACTTACATTATAGACTACCAAGATTTACACAATTATTGTAGCAACGATCATTTCTTTCACAAACTGGTAAATTTTCAGCAGAAATGAGTCATGTGCGAAACACACAGTTTGGTAATTACAGCTGAGAACGAGATTATGACCCATAGAAATAAATAATATCCAATTATACACTTTATCTATGACTATTTTCTGTTAAAAAATTAACAATTTGTGACAAAGGAACCATTGCTGTTGTAATAATTGCATATTTTTGTGGTTATTATTATGTAAGTTAAAAGTTTGATGACCAAAATGGTACAATGAGTATAATTCATAGGCCATTACTATTTTGAACCCTTAAAAGAATTGTTTTATTCTTTTCAGATTTAAAATAAATTAAAAGACATTAACTATATATTTCAATGTAGTGGGTCCCATCTCATTAGGAAAAGAAAGGGACAATAACATTTATATAAATTATATTTTGATTGTTTGTTCAATTAATATTTTCATTTTTTGTTATTATTAATATTGACCTTTCAATTTAAAAATTATAATAATTTTGTACCCTCTATGTGTTAAATACCAATATTGACCATTGAGTTTACAAAAATAACTTTTCTAACTTTAAAATTTTATATTTAAAAAATAATCTAAAATTTAAAAATAGTTAATTAATAGTCAAAATAAAAAATATTTAAAAAAATAAATTGAGACAATGCAAAATTCTAGAAGTTTTAAGTATTAATTAATTTAGTTATTAATTTTAGATATGCTTTAAATATTAATTATTTTTTAAATTATATATTTGTTAATTACTTTTTAAATTATGTATTTGAAGTTTAAAAGAATATTATGGCAAACTCAATGATTAAAATTGGTATTTGACTAAGAGATTATATAAATTTAGAGGTCAATCTTAATAATAATACAACATAATGTTTAAAACAATATTGTCTCTACTACCACCATGTAGTCTACTCTTTCCACACCTCATTTGAAGAATATATTTTATTTTAAAAATAACTTCAAATGACTTTCTAGTACATAATTCATTTATAAACCTTTGATTGGTGAGAGCTACATTTTATAATAGCACCATCTACCATGCATTTACACATAGAATAAACACCCATTGAAAAGCAAAACTCCTTGAAAACAAATCCAACCAATGGCAACAATATTTGATTCCTCTTTAATCGATACCCAATATTCATCTTTTGTTCTGTCCTAATCACAACCCCAAACTACTTGGGCATCCTTTATTTTGTTCTTGTCTCTAAATAAAATATTTATTCGGATCAAAATACTGATGTTTTGGCTTAAGGAAATTCCTATAGCTGTTGAAGCCAATGGTTTATGAAAACTTCGTTCATTGGATTATGATAGCACTGTTAATTTGATTTAAATAAAGAAATCTCAACCCCAACATATAGTGTATCTAGAGCTGCAAATATGGGCTGGGCCAAACGGGTCGACCCGCAAATTTGGTCCGAGTTCGGGCTGGCCCAGCTTGTTATTATTCACGGGCTGGGCCCGGCCTGAACCTAAGGCTGGGCCAGGCCGGGCCGAGGTAGCGAGCCCCCCGGGCCAGCCCGGTAGTCAAATTTTTTTAAAAAATATATATTTTTTGTCATTTTTGTAATTAGTATTAAAAAATAATATTTTTACGAAATAGTACCGGGCCGGGCCAGCCTAGTTTTGGCCTGGCCCTGTATTTAGCCATCGGGCTATAGGACCGGGTTGGGCCGGCCTAGTTTTGGCCTGGCCCAGTATTTAGCTATCGGGCTATAGGGCCGAGCCGGGCCCAGGCCTGAATTTCTATTTTAGCCCGGCCGGGCCGGGCCGGGAGGCCCATATTTATAGCTCTAAGTGTATCCATTTCGAGAATCAATGCAAGAATGGAAAAACTCATGGATTGGGTTGAAGATGGATGAAAAAAGGTAGGAAAAACAAAGAAAGGAAAAGTTTATAGATACCCGTTTTTTCAAAACTATATTTCCATAAATACCTTTTTTTATTTTTATTTTATAAATATATGTTTTTATACCTATTTTTAGAGAAATATAGACTACTATTGTTTCACACATTAAATGTATACTATGGTATACATTTCATGCATTAAATAGATACTGTGGTCTACATTTTATGAATAAAAATTACACTAAACATCATCACATATTTTAAAATATATATCATAGGTCAAATTTATAATGAAAAATTTAAATCGTGGTAAATATTTTACATTGTAAATGTGTACCGTTCATATTTTACACATGAAATGTGTACCTTATAGATAAAATTTATATTGTAAATGTGGACCACTCATATTTTGAATATGAAATGTGGACCATAAAAACGGGTATTTTTGGAAAAAAAAATAAAAATGGGTATTATAAAAATAAATTTTAAAAACAGGTATTAGGTGTAAATTTTTCAAAAAAAAGGAAAAAATAAGAAACAAGAGATGGGGTGTATGTGCAAACTAAAGGCGAGAGGGGTGAGAATAAAGAGTGTGAGTGGGAAGAGTAAAAGACAATTAAATTAAGGGTATATGTGCAAATTAAGGGCAAGAGGGAGAGGGGTGCGAATAAAGGATGTGAGTGGGGAGAGAAAAAGACAATTAAATTAAGGGTAGCTCTATTGTCATTCCTCTTTTTTCTCTTCCCACCTCCTTCTAATTAATTTGTTATTTCTATAAATATCCTCTTATAATTTGACATAGGTACCCTTGTATTGCATTAAACAAATAAACCTTATTTATCAGCACACCACTTCACACACCGAGTATATCACTCCTATAAAATTATGTCATAGATCTTAAGAAATCAAAAATTTATATAATTTCATTTTTACAATTATAGATGAACAAATTATGAATACTGAAGATTTTAATTATTCCAATGATTTTTTTTTCTATAAGCAATTCTACTAATGATTTTAATCGTAATGAGTTAAGGTTTTTTTTTCGTTCTTATTTGTGTTTATCTATCTATGAATCTGTCTCAATTTCTTTGTCTCTTGCGATTCTATGAAGTCTTTCACTATCCGTTAAAAGGAAGAAAAAAAAAATAAAAATAACAGTCATTAAACGTTGATCAAGTAGGAGGCAACAATTGGTTTGTCAAAGAGATTGCTTTTTTTGTTTTTCTGGTATTAATTAATTAGCACCTCAAGTTTTTTTTTCTTCTTTTTTTGAACAGTATTCGTTATGCAATTCCTTAGTAGTATATAACTATTTTATTTTCATATAATTTACGTATAAATTTGAACTTTATTCTTGGGTTTTTTGCTTTTAATTCACTACAAAACCCTCATTAATCGGATGAGCCTCTAATTTTGGTGAATTCTTAATGTATATCAAATAACTATAGAGCAATATACATCAAAATATTGGAAAATATAATAAAAAATGGAGAAGAATACTAAAAAGGTTGAGTTCTAAGAAGGATGTTGAAATAATTTATTTTTTTTCAAAAATGTTTACTAATCGGTAGTTTTGTACTTAATGAAAATTTAAAAGGTGTGTAAAAAGAAATTTTGAAATTTTAAATTTTTTATGAGGTATTTATTTAGAAAGGGGTTGGGAAGAGAAAAACAAAGAGGTGGCAATATTAAAGCCACCCTTAAATTAAAAGTTAATCTAAGAATAATTAAGGATGTAGTAAATAGTACTTAAATTAATTTGGCTCATTTTCAATTCTAACCTTCTTTTAAAGCATAAGGATAGATTATTTTCAAAAATAGGACTTTCATTTAATAAAAATTTGGATTGGTTTCAATTTTTTTTTTTTTTTAAAAGGAAGCCTTAGTTTCAATTTTTTCCACACTACCAATCACAAACGTGAAGTTTAATGTATAGATAGGTTATTGCTGCTACCTATGGTATTAGTTTCAATTGAAAATCTAAAAATAATTGTGGTTTCCATTTGAACTATTTATAATAAGAATGAAATATATACCTGTGGTCTAAGTTTAAATTGAAAATATAAAATCGTGATTGGCTCGCATTTGGAATCATCGTAAGAATGAAAATGGTTATTGGTTTGTATTTGGGCGTATATAATAAGCATGAAAATTATACTTATGGTCTCAGTTCCAATTGAGAATCTGAAAATGGTATGTGGTTTACATTTGTACTTGTAACAGGAATGCAACGTGTACCTGTAGTCTAAATTTCAATTTATTTTATTTTATTTTTTTTTTTTTTTTTGCTGGGGTAGTCTAAATTTCAATTGGAAATATGAGAATGGTTACTTGTTTATGTGTAGACTGGTAATAGGAATAAAGCATGTATATGTGGTGAAGTTTTCCAGTTACAAACCGTATAATAATAGCTTTTGGTTTGCATTTGTACTGGTAGGCATAAAACGTACATCCACGGTTTGATTTTGAACTGAAGATATGAGACTGATGAGTGGTTTACATTGGGGCTAAAGGCATAAAACGCGAACCTGTGGTCTGATTTTCGATTGTAAAACTGATTATAGGTTTGCGTTTATACTTTTAATAAACATGAAAGGTTTACGCTTGGATTTGTAATAGGCATAAATTTCATATGTAAATTTAGATTACCTTAATAATTTACATTTCATACGTAAACCACATTTTATAATAACTTAAATGTAAACCACATGAATATTTTATTGATCGTACCATTATGAATATAAACTACCTAGTTATTTTTAGAGTTTGATACGAACTCCGCCAACTTGTGATGAAACTCGAAATAAGGATGATGCCTAGGACTGTTCTACAATCAGATTCGTATGGAAAACCTCGACCCAACACCTATAAAGATGGTGAACCTTGGTACAAAGGAAGACGCCACAATCAATGATGGAAAACTCAATTGATAAGTCCAGGGATGAAACCACAGAGAAATCTGATAAGTTCGAATAAGTTCTCAAAGAACCAAAGAGAAATTGCTCTCAATTTTTCATGCATATAATCTTATCTTTTCATTAAGCTAATGGCTATTTGTAAATATAGGGAACACGAAATTGGCTGCTAGAAATCTCCTAAAAAGCTTCCCAAAACAAGAAAAGGAAACTAAAATATCCTAATTAGAATTCTCAAAGTTGAATTCCTACAATTATCCTAAAACAAACCTACTTCACGACAAAAAAAAAAAAAAAAAGTATCTTAATTAGCATGCAAGCCTTACAACTCAAAAATAAAATTAATAATAAATAAATAAGAAACGTAATTTAATTAGTTGCAGCCAATCATTTTTCTTGATGAATCAAAATCGGGTAAGTCACCAAAATCAGGAAACCAAGCTTGTAATTCACGCACCCCTTGAGTTGTTCCCCTTGGAGAGTCTTTTCTAGAATATTCCAAAGCTTGAATAATAGAAATCCAATCTTGTGGACCATGTATAACATCATCATTGGGCCTCCAAGAATTCATCTCAGCCCAAATATTTTGAATCAGCCCATTGAGAGATTCCTTGAATCTTTTAGTTCGAGCTCTTGTAACCGGTCCAATTAGAACTTGAATTAGCTCCTTCATAACCGTACCTTGATTTGCATCAGAGTTAGTTTATAGAATTTAAATGAAACACAACAAAATCTAAACCATTGATATTTGGAAGATAGAGGAGTATATATACTGATAGTCTCCATTTAAACCTCTGGTTTAAATATGAAATGCAAACTATTATTTATATTAATTTAAAATATAAGCTACATGTACACTTTACTATGACTTTACTATGATTCATTGTTAGAATCGTTTACAAAAAATTAAACAAACAAAATAAAAAACATAAAATATCACAAAACGATCGATTCTTACATTCATTTAAACCACTATATTTATATAAATTTACATGTAAATCACATGTATAATTTACTAATTACGCATTATATATGTAAACCAGTTATACTCAAGGTTTATTATACAAATAAATAAATAAATAAATCCAAACAAAATATTGAACCATAGGTTTACATTTAAAACTGTTTTCACATAATTTAAAACAAACCCTCCACCATTAGAAAGAAGAAGTTATCCATTCCTTTTTTTCTTTCCATCCCAAGCCAACCAACCCCAATCCCTAATGACTAGATCACATACCATTCAATGGCATTCATAACTCCAACCCCAAATAAACTAACTAAATATGGGAAGTTTAAATAGATTATGTGTACTTGGAGTGCACAAAATCTTATTTGAGATAATTTTTACTTCTCAAAGTAAAATTCTTAAAAAATTTTAAATAAAATAATATTTTCTAAGAATACGTCAAAACACTTTTAAAAAAGATTTTTGAGTATTAAAATATCTTTAAAAGTCATGTCAACCAAACCTAAAAAGAACTTGGGAAAATGATATGCTCCATTGGAGCGCACAAAGAAAGAGTTCTAAATATGAAGCTTCAGTATTCAGCTATCAAAGGGAGATCGACGCCTCGACAATTGGATGAAATTTGAAAAATTAAGAGAAAGAGAGAGAGAGAGAAAGAGAGAGAGAGAGATGGCCATGGGTAATTAGTATATGTTGGACGAAAGGAAATTCTATACTGTGTTGGAAGGAATTGAGGGTATTTTGAACTTTTTGTAAACAAAAAATAGATATTAGTTTAATAAAACTAAAATCCAACTAAAGTTGAAAAAACAACCTAAAAACAAATAGTAGGCCTAATTTTCTCATCACTAACTCTTGGAAATGTTTAAGCTACATAGAGAACTTGATAGATCTAAATAGTGTAATCTCCAATAGAGTAGTTGCCAGAAAAATCTAATTAACTCTTAATTATAAGAGGAAAGTAGGCTAATTACTGTGTTGGGATTTTTTTTTTAAAAAAAATGGTATGGATAACTTTTTGAAATGTTAGTTTATACAGTTTAAATAAATGAACAAAATTCATCTCCAATGTATTATGCTAAAAAGGTGTGCTAGTGTTATATTTGAAATAACTAATTAAATTTAGAACGTACCTTTTAAGTTTTACTCCAATGTATGCATGCTAATACAAAACTATTTTGTATTTGAACACTATTTTTATTTACAGTTCTTCTTTTTTCTACTATTAATTCCTACTATTATATCATCAGGCTCCATTTGAGGGGTAGGACTATGGGAAAGGACTGGACTCTTTTGTCCACTCCTATATCTGGGTCTTTTAGTGGACCGGACAAAAGAGTCCAGCCACCAAAATAGTGCTCCTCCTATAGGACTAAATAGTTTCACTTAGAACTTGGGTTTATTTAGTCCCAAGGACCATAACTCTTTTTTTTTGCAAAATTATTTTTTTGGATAATTTTTTTTTATCTTTTCTCTTTCTTAAATAAAAAAAAAATGCATATCCCATTTAAAAAAAAATAAACCTATAATAACCATTAAAAATAAAATAAAAAATATTTTATTTTATTTGATTATTGTTTAATTTTCTCTCTCCAATTTATGAAATATTTATCTTCTTATTTCATAAAAAAAATATTATGAAAACTATATTAATAAAATTTTTATTATGTATTTATGCTCTAGTCCTGTGTTACACCAAATACAGTATAATACTAAATAGTCCAATCCAGTCCAATCCTAATTATAATCCAATCTAATCTAATCCAATCCTGCTTACTAAACGAGCCGTCAAATTACTAATAATGAAAGCTCTACTTACTTACCTACTAATAATAAAAAGAATTAAAGGGAACTCTAATTTATTGAATTTAGTGAGAATAGTATTGGGAATAAAATTCCATAAAAAAAATAAGAAAAGAGTATACATATATCAAATTGGCCACATCGTAACATTAACACATTTTCAATTTAGTTTAATAGCAATATTGTAAATTTTCACATATTCTAAAAGTAAATTGGCCACATTGTAAATGATAATATTATAATAGCAACATTGTAAATTCTAAAACACATGACAAAATTGCAAATTTCAACACATGTTAAGACCATCTGCAATGTATTCATACTGAAAATGATGTGCTTAACTTAAATTTAGTATAATATGTTAAATTTAGTACACATTTTTTAGATTTTACTCCAATGCATGCATGCTAAAAAAAATTCTATTTTTTCTTTAAAAAAACAAAATTATCTTGTATTTTGGAATTACTTGTATTTACAAAATACATGTTTTTTACTACGAAACCTTTGTGTTTTGTCATCCAGTTAGTAATCACAAAAAGTCCATTACACACATAAAGTATATGAATAATGTTCTTTATTTTATGAAATATATGACGAGCAAATTAGTGAATGAGAGCTCTAATTTATAAAAATTTAGTAAGGATAAAATTATAAATAAAATTTAGATTAAAAAAAGTATCAACTTTGGCTACATTATGAAATGTATAAATATTTTAGATTTCAAAATAATGGTAATATTATAAATTCAGACGTATATGCTGATGGCAATATTATAAATTTAAACACATACTACAATGGTAATATCGTGAATTTACACACATGCTAAAATTTGATATATGCTATTCTTTGTATTAAATTTAACACAACATATAATACATGCTAAAAATAATATTAAATATGACATGCTGTTGGAGACATATTTTTTGGACAATGCTAAAAAGTACGTTAAATATTACATTGGCATGAGTTAGCATTCCCATTGGAGATGCTCTAAGAATGATAATATTATAAATTTTAGCATATGCTAAAAATTTTAGCGTGTATTATTCTTGGTGTTATATTTAACATAATAGATAAAATGTGCTAAAAAGTATGTTATATTTTACATAATAGACACTTTTTTTTTGGCCAATAGGTAATACTAATAGCATACCAATTAGATATGCTCCAAGGTGTCCAGACTTTATTATTATCATTACTTTCCATCTTATTCGCGCTTTTTATGCTAGTTTAATAACTTCTGCTTTTTTTTTTCTCCGCTTTTTTCTATTTTAAATGAAAGCTGGAAGAAGAAAAAGTAATTAAAATCAATATCAAATTATATTAGTGTTTGAAAAGTTTTTAATGAGTTAATAAGGAGTAATTTCATTTTATTAATGTTAAAATAAAAAAGACTGGGCATTTGCAGAATTATTAATGTTATGGTATTAGTTTGTAAAAGTCAAAAGTCATGTCAGTTTTCGCATAAAACTAAAAAATCGAGGTAATTTTTTATTATAAATTCATGCATGAAATGCAAGTTTATTTAAATAAAAAAGGAAAAAAGAAAACGTCATAAAATGACTTGTATTTAAACTTTTTTTCTAACGAAACCCTTTGGCACCATTTGGTTCAATCATTTGAATGAGCGTATTTAAATGAAAATTATGGAATGAATTATAATTGTGATGTGAGACATTTGAAGTAAAATAAAGTGGAATATGTTGTAATTAAAATGAGAGACATTAGAATGAACTATTCAAAAATACTTCTTAGGCTCCATTCTAATTTCAAGATACAAAAAACTCATTCTAATGGTTGATGTGACTGATAAATCATTTGAATAGAAAAAAAATGAATTATTAAAATAAACATCTATTCCAAAAGATCATTTAAATGGAGAAAAAACCCAAGAATTTAATTTTAAAGGGCTTATTGCAAAAAAAAAAAAAAAAAAATCTGAAGTAAGGATTTTCTGCAGTTTTAACCCTATTTTTGGTTTGTGCAAAATTATACCTCTATATTTGGTGATTTATGCTCACGGCTTTAAGTTATTTTCAGTGGATTTTAGCTCTATAAGATATTTTCAATTCGGACTCTGTGTTTAGTGTAAGAATTTTCTGATCAATTTAGACACGAAAGATAAATATAAACCAGAACTTTAAATACACATGTACAATTTTATATATGCCAAAATACAAGATTTAAATTGTAAAAAGACTATACTTTGTGATATTATTTTTTGCAGTCATCTTTTTTTATTGTTAAAAACAAAATCCAGTAATTTGACTATTTTAGAAATTTGACTTTCTTATGTAAATTAAATAGAGAAACTTTATAAAAAATGATAAAATTATCCTTAGTAGATGGTAGATTTGGTTTGTATTATATTTTTACTTTGTGTTTAGATACATAGATAATTGTTGGAAATTATTTTATCTGTTACGAGGTCATTTAAAAAATCAAAATATTATTTAGAGATTAGTGCATAAATAATTCTTAAATTTATTTCAAATATAAATCTATCATTCCATAAGAATAACTTTTTGTTTATTTTCCTCCACTTTCCCTAATTTTGTTGAAATGAGGAGGTCAAATTTCAAAAAAATCAAATTCAAAGGGGTTTTCCATATTTGTTAAAACGATGGGAGTTTCGTTAAAAAATAATGGGAGTTTCGTTAAAAAAAAAAAAAGAAATATGTTTCTGAATGGGCGGGGAAAAAAAAGATAATAACATAAAAATACCATGAATTTTAAATTTTCTGTAAGAAATAACTTAACTTTTGAATATCTACAAATTAATACCCTGACTTATGAATTTTACAAATTAATACTTTGATAATTGAAAGGAAAAAAAAAAGGTTAAAACTACAAAAAAAAAATCCACAAGTTTATGTATTTTTTCGCAACTGACCTCAAAAAAATAATTATCAAATATTTTTTTGATAATATTACAATACTTAAACATTTTTAACAAGTTATAAGGTGTATTAATGTTATTAATTTGCTCTTGCCTCATGGTACAAATTTTCCAAAATTTTAGATGTTGGAATATTAACTTGCAAAATTCAAAAGTTATAGTATTAATTTGCAAAAATTTTAAATATTAAGTATTAATTTATAGAATTTCAAATGTGAAGATATTAATTTTTGGAGAAAGTCTAAAAGCCAAGATATTTTAATGCCATTAACCCGGAAAAAAAAGGAAACAAATTAATTTTATAAATTCTCTCTTTAAAAAAAAAAAGAAAAAAGAAAAACGCGTGCGGGATGACTGGGCGGCGTATTAGTCACGCCAGGCCCAAATAAGGTTAAAAGGAGCCCAAACAAGCCCCGTCATTCCTTCATCCAGCCGCTATAGTGTATATATATTGTCTAGGTTAATTTCACTTAATCGCTCTCTCACTCTCTCTCTCAAGTCAAACTAAGCCGAAATCGATCCAGATTGTTTTCTCCTCTCTTCCTTCCTCCGCACTCTCTCCCCCTCCCTCTCCTAAGGTTTGGTGTTTTTTTTTTTTTCTTTCTTTTTCTTTTCGTTGTATTTGGGGTTTTCACTGATTCTATAGGTCATTTGATTGTTTGATTTTTGATGGGAATTTTCAGTTTCAGATGTCTTTTGATTTCGGAAATTACTTTAAAATTTGCAATTTGGGGAGGATTATGAACAGAAGAGACTGGTGTTCTTGGAGGATTCTGTTTCGGCATTGGACCTGACTTGACTTTGGCTTACCCTTTTCTTTCGAGGTTCCTTTTCTTACACACACTTGTGAGAAAACCCACTTGTTTTATTTTTCTGTGTATTTTGTTTTCATAGTTATAGAGAGACAGACAGACAGATAGACTTATAGGTTTTGGTATTCAAGTTAGTCATTATTGTGAATTTTGATGGGTAAGAACAAGGCATTGTTAGCCCCGGGTTTCCGGTTCCATCCCACTGATGTGGAACTGGTGAAGTACTATTTGAAGCGAAAGGTTTTAGGCAAAAAATTCCAATTCGATGCTATCGCCGAAATCGATATATACAAGTATTCTCCTTGGGATCTCCCTCAGAGATCCTCCTTGCCCAGCAAGGATAGGAAGTGGTTCTTCTTCTGTCCCAGAGAGAGGAAATATGCCTCTGGGGCGAGGATGAACCGGGGGACCGAAAACGGTTATTGGAAAACTACGGGGAAAGATAGGTTCGTTCATTACAATGGGGATGTTGTTGGAGCCATAAAGACGTTGGTTTTCCACATTGGTCGAGCACCAAGAGGAGATAGGACGGATTGGGTTATGCATGAATATACCCTCAAGGAGAAGGCTCTGGCCGAGAAAGGCGTTGTTCAGGATTCGTACGTTCTGTGTATGGTTTTCCAGAAAGATGGTCCGGGACCAAGAAACGGTGCCCAATATGGGGCTCCCTTTGTTGAAGAAGACTGGACTGATGACGAAGAAGAAGGAGAAGGTTGTTTTATGGAAGTGAATCCTTCTACAAATACGTCTGTGCCGAACGTTTTGCAGCCTACTAGTGTTGTTGCTAGCTTTTGCATTGGAACTACTACTGAATCGTGTGTATCTGGTTGGGTACAATCTGGTTCTGAGGTGCATCAACCAGTTTCGGCTAATGATGCTTCAGCTATGCTGCCTGCTGGAGATCCGACTGCTAGCATTTGCATTGGTCCTGCATCTGAATCATGTGTATCTGGTATGGTGCAATTGGTGCATCAACCGGTTTCGGCTAATGATACTATGCTGCCTACTGGTGGTCGTTCTCCCAGCATTTGCATCGGACCTTCTTCTGAATCATGTGTATCTGGTATGGTGCAATCGGTGCATCAACCAGTTTCATCTAATGATGCTATGCTACCTACTAGTGGTCATGCTGCTAGCACTTGCATTGGACCTCCTGAATCATGTGTTTATGGTATGGTACAATCAGGTCCTAATATTCTTCAACCAGGTTCAGCAAATGATACAAGCTGTTATAACAAGTCAGTACCTAGTGGCTCTTGTGCGCCTGAGAACAGAGGCTTTGGATCTTCACCAGGCTCCTGTGCATTTGGTACTGTACCACCTAGATGCGAGAAGCCACTTTCAGTTTCTGGTAGTGATGGTCCAGTTGAGGAGCTCGTCGCTGATGATGACATTCTGTCATACTTGGATTGTTTTGTTGAAGGGGGCCCTTTTGAATTCAAAGTAACTGAAAATGATCAAAATAAGGTATGAATTATGCTTCATTATTTCTGTGTTTTTTTTCATTAATTTGTGTTCTTTATAGATGATGTTGTACTAATTCTACTTCTGAATGCCTTTTCTATTTAATGTCTTTTCTAATCATTAATTATTTTCAAATTTTTGCAGCCTGACCCTGATGATGATAATAATGCTATCTACAACGGTCTGGAGGACTTGGGAGAGGGATTTGGTAAATCTAGGACCTATTACTCATATGAGGATTCCCTTTTCATGGACGACCTTGATGCTCCACTTTAGTCCATTTAGCAACTAATAAAATAAAAAATAATAATGTAGAATGTTTATTATTATTTTTTGTATTACTGATGTCTTTATTGTGTCAATTTTTGCAATTGACAATTAAATACAGATTATGATTTGGTTTTTATTGTATCAATTTTTGCAATTAACCGGAATTGTGGTTGGCAACTTCTCAAAGAGTAATTTTTTTTTTCTTTTTTTTTTGGGCATAAACTCTTAGCAGAGTTTAAAACTACTTGTAAGCGAATAAAATTATTAAGGAGTTAATTACATTTTTATACTTACTAAAATTTCTTTTCAGTTCCTATTCTTTTTTAAATCTCGTGGGCAGTTCACGACCTTTTCCTATCATTTTTCTAACTTCACCTTCAATTTGGCTTTAAAACAAAAAAAAAAAAAACTAACTAAAATATGCATTTTTTTTTTTCTTTTGCAATTTAAACTCTAAAGTTTTTCTGCAAAAATTGTATCCTCTAAGTTTAAATTTTAAAACAATCATACCCCATACATACGAAATAGCAAATTTATCTCTCATTAGACATTTGAGTCTAAAACTAGATTGAAGATTGTTTATTCTTGTTTCCAAACATGCAAATTGTATTAAAAATTTGCATTATTTTTATAAACGCTGCTCTCTACAATTTATTTGCTTTTTTTTTTTTTTAAGTTATATCTCATTTGTTTTAGTTTAATTAATTTTTTTATTTATTTTTGTTGTTTGGGAATAAGGATATGAGAGGCGATTTTATCTTTCAATAGCATAAATCATTTAAAATTAATGTAGAGGGTATACTTATGGAAATTCGAAACTTGGGAGTATATTTTACAGAACTTAAACCTTTAAGGTTTAAATTGCATTAAAGTACATATTTCAGGTTTTTTTTCTTCTTTATTATTATTATTATTATTTTTTGGCATTTAACTCTACTCAGAAAGTTTGCAGTTTCATTTTCTTTTCCTTTTGTTTTGCGCTGCGAAAAGTTAATAATAGTTGTTTGTTATTGGATTTTATGATAAGAATGGAATAATTCGATACCGTTTGGTAACGCTTTATTTTTTTTTTTTTAAACACAAAAATGAAAATATTTTTTCTTATTTTGTTTTTTTACTTTCAAAAACAAAAAATGTGTTTGGTAACAACATGTTTGCCTTTTGTTTTCTAAAATAAAAAATAAAAACATATTTGCTAACTAGTACTTTTTACTTTTAAAAGTGAAAATCAAAAGGGAGAATAATAANCTTATTTTGTTTTTTTACTTTCAAAAACAAAAAATGTGTTTGGTAACAACATGTTTGCTTTTTGTTTTCTAAAATAAAAAATAAAAACATATTTGCTAACTAGTAATTTTTACTTTTAAAAGTGAAAATCAAAAGAGAGAGTAATAACGGAAAAAAGGAAGAGAAATTTGGGAGCGAGAAAAAGTAATAATTTAAATATATTTTAGAAATGGTATTTTCAACATAAATTCTACAAAGTGATACGTTTGTAAATATATTGGGAAGTTTTTGAAAACAATTAGGGCTTCTTTCTTATATTCCAGGCCCAAATTACCTAAAATTGAAAAAAAGTCCCGGATCCGCCAAATTTTTAAAAATCCCATATTTATATAGAAATATATCTCTTTTAAAAAATATTTCCAAAAAATAACATTTTTTAACAAATATTTAGAACTATACCATTTTTTCTTCAAAATTAGTATTTTTCAATAGCACTCGAGATAATCAGTTGGGTTAATAAACACCGTACCACGCAATCGTATTTTTCAATTTTTTTTCTAAATTACCGTATAATGTCTAATTTCTCCAATCATCATATCACTAATTAGCCCAAAGCTTAAGAGGTTCACTAAGCACGATATCCTATTATGAGTACAAATAATAAATTGGGCTACATGTATTAGTTAAGTTAATAGTCTAATCCGTTTTTAACAAAACAAAAACTCAATTAATAACTGAATAAATTCTCACATTTTGTTGGTAGATTTCTGTGATTGTTTCCCATACCCAAAATGCCTCTGATATACCCACGGCCCATGATGGCCTCCGATGATGGGCATGTCCCTCGATGCATCTACTAGAAGGTACGCCCCTAGATGCATATGCTTCTTCTTAATTGAGAGTTTTTTCCCCGTCCTTTTAATTGTCTTTTAGTCATTCATTTTAAAGCTTAAAAATTTAAGTTTTTTTTTTAGTCATATTCTTTTTTTTAGTTTTATTTTATATGAGTTTATAAAAGGTAAACAGGTTTTTTTTAAAAAATAAAATTAAAATCTAATTTTGACTTTTAATGTGGGATTAGGGAGATTTGATAGAAAATTGAAAATTGAATGTTATTATTAGTATTTACAAAAAAAAGAAAAATGTGATTCCATCTTGCAAAAGCACTTGTTTTTTTTTTTTTCAAACAAAAACATATTATTGCTATTTAATATAAGGAGGCGGCTATAGTAGGAACGCCCCTACGTAAGGCCCTTGTTTATACACCGTTTGATAGGAATCTGTGGGAATCTGTTTATACACAGATTCTCATCAAACGGTGTATAAACAGGGCCTTACGTAGGAACGCTTCTACTGTAGATGCGCCCTTAATATAAACGTAAAGTAAAAGTTATTTAATTTTCTTATTGGTGATTATATAAATTTAAGATTTGTCAATACATTTTGGTCTTTTGACAATATAAGTTTATGCAAAAACCTTCTGGTGCTAGGAAAACAAATAACAAGACGCGAATACAAAAACGAACACAAGAATCCAATCAACTGGAAGTAAAACAGACACATTACGTGGTTGGTCTCCATTCTCCGTTCTTTCATTTTAAGTTCAGTATCATTTTTTTTTTTAAATGAAAATAATTTTCATGTACGAGAGCTTTTCATTAATTAGGGGTTAAACCGGAACCAAGGATTAGCTTTAATATAAATGGCGGTTCATGCAGAAACACCGTGAACTCCTGCCGCTAAACAGTTTGGATTTTTTTTTTCGGTAGTGTTAACTCAAAGGTTGATTTTCGAAATTACTTTCAAAGGATTATGGACCAAAATACTTAAATTCAGATATGTAGATTATTTGAATTTTGCAAGTTTTTTTTATCAAATCTCGATATATTTTAACTTGAAATTGTTAGGTTACACGAGTAACCTAATATGTGGGCTATAGTTTTTATATCAATTATATAATATAAGGGCTGTCTAATTAAGTGGGGCCATTAAGTGATCTAATTGAGGGCTCAGGAAGTTACCTATTTGGTGTGGACTCTGTAATATGTGGTTACCTAATCCTAGTCCAATAAGGATTGATGCGGTCTCTATTGGTGACTAATATATAAGGATATAACTATAGGGTTTTGGTCCTCAAGCCAAATAGAACGTGTGCTCTTCTCCTCTGCCTCCATCAATAGAGAGAGACCCATTGAGCATACATAGAGTATTCTGGCTGTGGAAGACCTTCTACCCTCAGGCTCTAATCAGTTAATTACTTCCGCTTACGTGATCACATCCTTTGCTGTCAAACACGATGGATTCAGGTTAGTAACGGGTTTCTCGCAATAAATCTTTTCCTAACAATTTGGCATGATAGATCCTAGGATTGTATTTGGTTTAACAATCCATTATGTAAATCTAACAAGTGGTATTAGGAGCTAGAAATCATTTTAAATTACTTAGGATAATCATACATGTCTCTATTTTGTGATATCTTTACCTATATGGCTTTCTAGAGTTTAGATATAACATGTATGATTGATGAATTTTTTATGATTTTGTTGAGATATTCAGTGTTTGAGGGTTGAATTCTGAGTTTTGGGTCATAAAGTTTGCAGATTAGGGCGAAAAATCGCATTAGGGTTGAGTTACCCGATTTTAAAATTGGGTAATCAACATTCACGCCGCAGCACAGCGCTGCGGCGCTAAGCCACGGATGAGGTGGCGCCGCGGCGCCACGCACGTGGCACTGCAGCACCACCATAAGGCATGGTGGCGCCGCGGCGCCATGCAACTGGCGCCGCAGCGCCACACTTACAGAAACGGTGGCGCCGCACTTACAGAATCGGTGGCGCCGCGGCGCCACATACTGGCGCCACAGCGCCACCAATCGGGTTCAGAAAATTTGTAGGTCTTTTTTATGATCTAATTGAGGTATTCGGTCTCTTTTTTGGGTATAATTGAATCGTTTTCGACTCAATTTAAGGGGTTCTAACCCAAAACTTGACCAATAAAGTTTATTTTCTCAACCCATCTTCAGTACGACCCACACTTTATCCGTTGAAAATTCTATTTGGTTCTAAGAGTTGATAAAAGTGCTTAAAACTCAGTCGGTCATCCATTATTTTTTGTGCATTGAAATTTTTATTCTAGGCACTTTGGTTATTATTTTCTTTGCACTATTTGTTTAAATATTTTAAAATAGATGAGTTGAAACAATATGTTACCAAAGTAACCTCTATTGCGTAAATTTATTTATTTTGAAATATTTGAATGTTTGTGTGTTTATTATTCATGCAAATAATTACTGGCCCAAAAGAAGGTGATTATTTGGCCGAATAATGAACACACCTGCGGTAATAGATATGTGATGGTTATCAAGTTTCAATGTGGACAGTAAATCGGCCCAAAGGAAGATTTATTGTCTGACAGGATTTACTGTCAATATTTGATTACTGCACTGAAGAGTACCAAAGGAAGGCTTATTGATGTTGTTCTAGGTATCTTGTGATGGAAGCCCACCTTATATGTTTGATGTCATGCTGGTATATCTTATTTTGTATGCTTAGTTTATGACATGTTATTAATATGAGTTGTTATTTTTCTGCTTTTGTTCTCTGTTCAGTTTCTGCTTCAAGTATATCTGCTAATTTGAGTTCAATTCCTGTGCTTAACGGCACAAACTTCAAGAAGTGGAAAGAGCACGTTATGATTGTGCTCGGTTGCATGGATCTAGACCTTGCACTCAGGAAAGAACAACCTGCTGCTCTTACAGATGAAAGTTCTGATATGGATGTTAAGAACTTTGAGCAATGGGAACGTTCTAATCGCATGAGTCTTAAGATCATGAAACACTCCATACCTGAGACCATAAGGGGCGCTGTGCCAGAGGTCGATAATGCTAAGGCGTTCCTTGACGCAATTGCGGAACGTTTCCAAAAGAATGAAAAAGCGGAAACTAGTACCATGCTGAGCAGTTTGCTTGCTATGCGTTATAAAGGTAAAGGGAATATCAGGGAGTACATCATGGAGATGTCCAATCTGGCTTCAAAACTAAAGACACTTAAGTTAGAGCTGTCGGATGACTTGCTTGTGCAATTAGTTTTACTTTCTCTTCCGCCACAATTCAGTCAATTTAAGGTGAGTTACAACACCCAGAAAGAAAAATGGACTCTTAATGAGCTCATATCTCAGTGTGTGCAAGAAGAGGATAGATTGAAGCGAGACAAGACAGAGAGTGCTCACTTAGCAACAACCTCTCAAGATAAAAAGAGAAAAAGGACTAAGGATAAAGGAGCTGCATCTGAGACTTCACATACTAAAGTGCAAAAGAAATAAGATGAGGATTCAGCTTGTTTCTTCTGCAAGAAGGCAGGACATGTGACGAAGGATTGTCCCAAGTATGCCAACTGGCGTTTAAAGAAGGGTAAGCTTCTCAATTTTGTCTGTTCTGAGGTTAATTTTGCTTCTGTACCCAATCATACTTGGTGGGTGGATACCGGTGCCACTACTCACATAAGTATGTCTATGCAGGGTTGTCTGAGGAGTCGTCTGCTAAGTGATGCTAAAAGATACATCTATGTGGGCAATGGCGACACAGCTACAGTAGAGGCAATAGGACTATTTAGGTTGCAATCAGGTCCTGGTCAATTTTTGGATTTGGATGAGACTTTTGTTGTACCGTCATTTAGACGGAATTTAATTTCCATTTCAGTTTTGGACAAATCTGGTTATTCTTGTTCATTTGGAAATAATAAATTTAGTTTTTTTTTTCAGAATTCCAATATTCTTGCGACTGGTACTTTGATTGATAACCTATATAAAGTTAACACTATTACCTCAATTAATGAATCTTTGCATATCAAGAAACGTGGTTCAAAACGCAAAACCACTGAGAATTCTTCTATGTTATGGCACAAGCGATTAGGACACATCTCTAAACAGAGAATACAGCGTCTTGTGTCAGATGGAATTCTTGACCCACTTGATCTCACAGACTTCACAGTTTGTGTTGAGTGCATTAAAGGCAAACGGACAAATATGTGTAAATTAGGTGCTAATAGGAGTTCTGGTGTCTTAGAACTGATACATACTGATATCTGCGGACCATTCCCTACGGCTTCATGGAATGGCCAACAGTATTTCATCACGTTCATAGACGATTACTCTCGCTATGGGTACCTATATTTAATTCATGAGAAGTCTCAATCCCTGGACGTATTTAAAGCTTTCAAAGCCGAAGTTGAAAACCAACTCGAGAAGAAAATTAAAGCCGTCAAATCCGATCGTGGTGGTGAATACTACGGTAGGTATGATGGATCCGGTGAACAACGTCCAGGACCCTTTGCCCAGTACCTAGAGGAATGTGAAATCGTCCCACAATACACAATGCTGGGGAAACTTAGCATGAATGATGTTGCTGAAAGAAGCCTAGTATTAGGCACTTACATATTTGGGGTTGTCCAGCTGAGGCAAGGCCGTACAGGCCACATGAAAAGAAATTGGACTCAAGAACAATAAGCTGCTATTTTGTTGGCTATGTTGAAAGATCCAGAGGTTTCAAATTCTATGATCCCTCCAATAGGTCCTTTTTCGAGAGGGGTAATACGAGATTCCTTGAGGATGTTGAAGTTGGGGGAGAGGGGGGGAGGGAAGATAAGATCAGGGATATTGTCTTTGAAGAGGAATATATTTCTCTTCCTACAGTTGCCATTGGAGGTGATCAGGCTCGTTTGCCTGACATTGTTCAAGAAGCAAATCCAGAAATTCAAGACAATATTCCGCAACTCCCTATCCCAGATGAGGCAGTTGCTCCTGAAGAGCAACCTCAATAACCTCAAGAGGAAGTGCCATTAAGGAGATCTATTAGGGAAAGAAGAAGCGCAATTCCGGATGATTATATCGTCTATCTCCTAGAACATGAGTTTGATATAGGAGTGGAAAATGATCCAATCAATTTCACTCAAGCCAAACAAAGTTCAAAATCCCAACAATGGATCACTGCCATGGAAGATGAGATGAAATCCATGAAAGACAACGACGTTTGGGAACTCGTCGAATTGCCAGCAGGAAAGAAACCTATTGGTTGTAAATGGATTTTTAAAACCAAAAAGGATTCTAAAGGCAATATCGAGAGATATAAGGCTCGTCTAGTTGCTAAGGATTTCACTCAGAAAGAAGGCGTTGACTATAAAGAGACTTTCTCTCCAGTTTCTTCGAAAGACTCTTTTAGAATAATTATGGCACTAGTAGCTCATTTTGATTTGGAACTACATCAGATGGATGTAAAGACTGCGTTTCTCAATGGTGATATTAAGGAAACGATTTATATGGTACAGCCAGAAAACTTTGTAACCGGAGATCCAAAGTCTATGGTTTGTAAACTGAAGAAATCCATCTATGGTCTCAAACAAGTATCCCGTCAATGGTATCAAAAGTTCCATCAAGTTATTTCTTCATTTGGTTTTGAAGAAAATTCGGTAGATGGATGCAATTATCACAAGTTCAGTGGGAGCAAATGTATTTTCCTGGTCTTGTATGTCGATGACATACTTTTGGCAAGCAACGATATAGGCTTATTACACGAAACCAAAAGATTTCTATCAAATAAATTTGAGATGAAAGATCTTGGGGACGCCTCTTTTGTATTAGGGATTAAAATACACCGAGATCGCTCTCAAGGCATTCTTGGATTATCACAAAAGAGCTATATCGAGAAGGTGCTTGATAGGTTTGGCATGAGCAAATGTGCCCCAGGAGATACACCCATTGCTAAGGGTGATAAATTCAGTCTCATTCAATGCCCCAAGAATGAGTTTGAAGCTAAGGAAATGCAGAAGATCCCTTATGCATCTGCAGTAGGGAGTCTGATGTATGCTCAGGTGTGTACGCGTCCGGATATAGCGTACATAATTGGAGTGTTAGGCAGATATTTAAGCAACCCTGGTATGGATCACTGAACAGCAGCAAATAGGGTTTTACGGTATTTACAGAGAACAAAAGATTACATGCTCACTTATCGGAGATCTGATCGTTTGGAGATCGTGGGGTATTCCGACTCCGATTATGCTGGATACCTAGATAGTAAGAGATCCACTTTAGGCTATATTTACTTGCTTGCCGGAGGAGCTGTATCGTGGAAGAGTGTTAAGCAGACGCTCACAGCTTCATCCACCATGGAGACAGAGTTTATAGCTTGTCATGAGGCATCAAATCAAGGAATATGGCTGTGAAATTTTATCACCGGGCTGCGAATTGTCGATGGCATTGAGAAGCCATTGAAGATTTATTGTGATAATAGAGCCGCCGTCCTATATTCCAATAACAACAAAAGCTCGTCAAAGTCTAAACACATAGACATTAAGTTTCTAGTTGTTAAAGAAAGAGTTCAGAGTAACCTAGTGTCTATAGAACATATCGGAACTAACTCCATGTTGGCGGATCCGCTCACCAAAGGTCTAACCCTAAGGTGTTTCATGAACATACTGCTCATATGGGTGTTGTACCATTTAAAGATGTTTAGGAATAGTGGGAGTTAGAATTACAAGTTCTCTTGTGACAGACACATTTGTTATTTGATATCAATAAAGTGATGGTTTTCTTTTATACTCTGAATTTATATTTTATTTTCTTTCTATCTACTGTTTTGCATAAAGTGAAAGACTAAAGTTGATTCGTTGGAATCATAAAGAAGGACCAAATGGAAATAGGCATATAAGATCACTTTTCGTGTAATTTCCGTGCCACACATCCATACCTGATCTGTGTCATTGCATGCATTGATTTGGTAATCATTGATGGGTTTACTTGCCTACCTAAGTGCAATGAAGGCCGCTTTGGTTCCATGTTGATATACAAAATGGTTCAGATTGTCTTAAGGAGTAATTTCTCAACAGACAGCAATAAAATGCGCATTCAAGTTTTCATTATATAATTGTCTCAGGAAAAACTTATGTAGCCCAAGTGGGAGATTGTTAGGTTACACGAGTAACCTAATATGTGGGCTATAGTTTTTATATCAATTATATAATATAAGGGCTGTCTAATTAAGTGGGGCCATTAAGT
>JXTC01000204.1:510973-541544 GCA_002914845.1 Trema orientale
TTGGGAGAATGCAGTATATCTAAAGAACTTTTATTGCATGTCAGTAAAACTTTTCGAAAAAAGAACTCTATTTACAAAAGCCAGAAACCTCGAAAAACAAATTGAATCCATCTCCTCTGTAATAAAAAGATATGTACAAGTACAAAACAATATGTTGATTTCTTTTTTCCTCTAAAGATGAGCAAGAACAAAAGGGAGAGATTTATGAGCCGAGCTAGAAAGGTGCTGTGACCACATCCCTTGATAATTCTGAACGTACTTGAAAATGTTCCGCGAATTCAAATTCTTCGCTTAGATCCATCCCTAATGTGCCTTTTTTCAGCCCAACCACACTGACCACCGGTTCCAAACCCTGCAAACCAAACGATTTGTAGACTTAAATAAAACATTACTTCAAATCTCTATTTTTATCACTATTTCCCAATTGTTAAATTTCTTTCAAGCAGGCGAAGAGGGAGAGGAGTGGCCGCATATGTATTTGTAAAACACGTATAATAATATTAATAATAATAATAATAATAATAATAATAATATCTTAAATAACTTTAATCTGGTCCCACTAAAGGATAAAAGAAAAACTTAATATGTACATTTGTGTCACTGTTTACAAATAATTTTGGGCATCACTTTCTATTACAATGACCTAATATATAGATAGTCCACTCTTCTTTATTTTTGAAGCTCAACAAAAATTTAGAGGGTAACACTAGGTACTTATGGACTAAATTAATTCAATTAAACTATTTATTCAACATTTACACCTACAGAACTTCCTACAGACTATTGGCTAAAAACTCTAATTTTGGAATGTCACGTTAAAATTCAAAGAACATATAAATGCTTCAAAATGATCCTCGCCAATAACTGTATTTAAGAACAGTACATTAAATATTTAAAATAAGTTCTTATAGAATTATCTTAGCATGTAAAACTTTGTTTCAATTAAGTCACGCGCCTAAAAACTAATTGGAGGATAAGTACTGTGTACACGTGGTTTTATATGATCATAAGTACCACCAAATGAGTACATTTTTACCATGACGTTTTCTTTATGGGGTCTACATACCATTCCTTCGGACGTTTGATAGATCTTAGACCGACCGAACAGATTTTTTTAATTAAAATTTACAGAAATTAACTCATAATAAATTCGATACCATATAAAAAATTTGCAGCCAATATATATATAAATATATATATATAACAGAAGAAGAACAATTAATCAACAACAGAAGGTTATAAACAAACGATTTCAGTACCTCAGTAAAGATACTCATGGCTTCTTCCACAGTCCTCGTCTTCATAACATATAAAGCTGCCTCCTGCAAAAACCGTATATATATATATATTTATATATATATCACCACCATATATAATTATATAATTATATGGCTATAATCCATTAGCTATTTTTTTTAGCTATTAGTTCATATTATCTAATGGTTATTATATATAATTTGAATAATTAAAAATTGATGATAATAATAATAATAAATAAACATTATTTAATATTTTCTTTCTATTTTTTAGAATAAAAAAATGTTGAGCAAAACAATACTATAAATACGCTAAAAAAAAAATTACTGAATTGGTGCCCATGAGGCCATATTTATATAAGATCACCCCAAACAATTAGAACTCAAAATAAAAAATCAAAAAATAACGGGTAAGCAAATTAATGTATGAATAAACTTACCCTTGCAAAGTGTATTTGATCCATTCTTAGTGTCCTTGGCTCGCTTTCTATGGACGATTTCCTATCAATCCGTACAACTGATGGCCCAGCTTCCATCGTTTGGAGAGAACTATATAGAAACTTAATAAGAACAACATATATATAAGAACAATATATATATAAGAACAATATATATAGTATATATAAAGAGAGAAAAGATAGAAAAGAGAGGAACAAATGAAGTTTCAGGTACGCTAGAAAAATATCTCTATGGAAAATGACGCAAAACGAGAAGAGGTTTGTTTATATATATAGTGGAATTGATAATGTCGTGGACAAACTCTTGAGGTGAGAGGCCCTTCCTTCCTTTGGTGTGAGCAAGTGAACCACGAAAGAAACGTGGCGACGACACAGGACGCCGCGTTACTCGTACACGTGGCCATCTGGGTGCGGCTCGATACAAACACGTGGCAGGCTGTGGCGACCTCGTCACTATCAAGATCCTCCTGGTCAGACATGTGAGATTTGCAGCTTTCCTAAATTGGGAAAAGTAAGATATAATAATGTGATGAGACGGTTTTATCCTTTGGCTACCGAAAAGGCAAAAGACCAACCAGAGGGGGACAGGCGGTTGATATTAGCCGGTGGCTCTTCTGTGAGGATGATGGTGTTCGGTTTGACACGTGGTGGCCAGGATTGGTGTGGGGTCCGGTTGATAAGGACCCTTTTGTCCTGCTACGACGTGATTCTTAGTTTGAAGATCAGGTCGCACGGACTACCATGATTTATGATTCACGCACGTGAGTGTTAGGCGGTCCGATGTTTTGACTAGATAGTAGTTGGTGGTGAACGAGGAGGGTTGTAGAGTTAATTGGGCCTGACGAGTGTATGGGCCATGAGGTGATCCAAATGGGCCTGATGGGTTCATGGGTTGGTGCCCCAACTGGCAATGGGTTTATTCCCTTTTTGGACATTTGAAACGGTTTTAAAAGATGGGGAAATTAAGCTGGATAGTTCAAATTTGGGCCAAAATGACTTTTTTAGTGCTTTTTCAAAATAACATTTCTAATACTCTCAAGTAACAAAATGTCTAAAATGCTCTTGACTTGACCGTCCTCTTTTGAGCTCTATTTTTCCATCTTTTTTCAATTTTTTTTTAATTTAAAAAACGTAAAAGGAAAGTGGAAGAGAAACAACTGTGTAGAAATAAAGTGGTAAGGTCTTTATTATTTGTTGCTACCCATCACAAATGTATGACTCTAAGTCACACTAAAATATATAATGTATATAGGAACATGAATTCCGTGGCTAAACATATCAACATGAATTTTGTGACTAAACATATCAAGATGAATCACGCGGCATGTTTTTTATTATTTGTTTTTACTGTTATTTGTTACTGTTCATCACAAATGTATAACTCTAACTCACACTAATTTATAAAATATCTCAAGTGAGATGCATACATTTAATAAAAGTTTATTATAAACTGAAAATTAATTGCAGATTATCAAGTCATCGAGTCTTTATTATTGAAAAATAAAAATACAACTGCAAAAATACATTATTGTCGTTATAAACCTGTGACTATCACAAAATGTATGACTCTAAGTCACAAATTATCTAACTCTAGGTCACATACACTAATTACAAATTTCAAAACAACATTAGTCACACACAGCTTCTAGAACGGCTTCCTGGTCTATGATTAGTTGTATGTAAGGGGATCGGATTCTTGCAAGTTTGCTTATTACGCCCACATTATTGTGGTCCTACTTACCATTGTAATTCAGGACAATAACAATACAACCCATGTCTGCAAAAACAAAAAATACGGATCTACAATTAGCCAATAAATTATGTGACAGGATCTCACAATGTTAGTTTATGATGTAAAAGAAATTGTGACCATGACTCTCACACTTTGACAAACAGTCACAAAATTTTGACTACTTCTAAACACAAAGTTATTAACAATAGAAAATAAAAACAGACAAGATATCACAAATTTTGTGGCACTTTCTAATTACACAAAGTAGTCTCACAAATTCAAATTACATTTAATCACAATGATATTAAAATAAGATAACACACTATGATAATCTATTACAAAAAACTGACAAGCAATCACACAAATATTAATATTGTCACAGATATATTTGTGTGCCTCATGATCGAGTATATATTTTGACATAGATTTGGAAGGAAAAAATATTTTAAAATACCCATCATACTCAGTATTTTGACACATTGTCATACAAATTTTGACAGTAAGTGACACAAATTGTAACTTTCAACATATACTTAATAAAAATTTTAAGCAAATATGTTTTCAATCATTTAGTCACTAGATCCATAACATATGACCTTATACAACTATTACCTGCTTAGTTTTAACCCTAGATTAGAATAGATCTGAAAAGAAACAAAAAGATACCTTTTCTTCTAAAAAATTGCGAAGAACAAATCCGACCCAAAATGAAGAAAATGCAGCAGAGATAGGAGATAATCGATGGCAATAAAACAGAGAAACTTATAACTGAACTAGAGAGAGAGATGAGCAGATGAGAATGAGCTGAACTAGAGAGAAAGATATGGGCAGAGAAACTTCGAGCTGAACCCTAAAGAGAAATGGGCGAAGGAGAATGGAGCTGAACTAGATAAAGAGAGATGGGCTAAGAAACTTTGAGCTGAATCAAATAAAAAAATGGGCAAATCTGGGTTTGGGGAGAAGAAAGAGAGAGAGATCGGTAAATCTGGGTTTTGGCAGAAGCAATGGTACGTTTAGAAAAGAAAATTATGAAAAAGAGAGGGGAAAAATAGAGAAAATGAGAGAAAAGTGGACAACTTTTGACTAAAAAAGCAATATATGTCATAAGGATATTTTTGAAACACCATTTTTTTCTCTCCAAAATGGAACTACAAAAGTCATTTTTAGTAACTATAAAAGTCATTTGGAAAAAGTGAACTTAAAAAATCAATTTGGCCCAAATTTGAACTATCCAAGTGAATTTCCCTAAAAGCAGAAGAAATTTGATTTTATATGGTAAATTTTCCAAAAAGAGATTGAAAAAGAATTCTAAATTATATATTTGATTGGAAATTTTCAGATTTATTTAGAAAATCAATTTTTAATATCTTTAGAAAAATACCACTTTTCAATAATTGATGAAATATTTGAGTTAATCAGACTAGTTAGCTCAAGTAACTCGATCTGAAGTAACCCGACTAATTATCTCGAATACCACTATAAAATACTAATTTTGAAGAATAATATGTTTCAAAATTTTCAATAAAAATTATATTTATCTACAAAAATTTTAAACATGTGATTATTTTTCAAAAGAAATTGCGAAATCCTAATTCCAACTATGTTTCTTATGAACCTTAAGCAATAGTTCAAGATCTCTAATTCTCTTCTTAGTTTTCAAGAACCTTAAAAAATAATTCAACTTTAACTCTCTTTTCTAATCCTTAAGAACCATAAAAAGTACTCAAGAATCCTAAAATTAATTCAATAACTCAATCTCTAATATCTAGTTATTAAGAACTTTAAAAAATTAATTCAAGAACTCCATCTTTCTGGGAGAAATATAGAATGATTAATATTTAAAATCCTGAAAATTTTGTAATTCTATCTTAATTTATAAAGTGAGTTTTTATTAAGAAAACAAAAGGTTGACAAGAATTTAGTCAAAAATAGTAGATTTTCAAAACTCATGATGAGTGGGAAAAGATATTTTATTTGATTTTTTTTATTGATGGTAAATTTTGGAAAAGATTTGTTGAGAAAATAATTAATTTTTAAATTTTAAAGAGCAGTCTATTTAGAAGAGAGGCGGATTAAAAGAAAAAATGAAAAAAAAAGTGTCAATAGAGCCACATTTTAGCAAATTATTGAACTTTTTCAACTTTTAATCTAAAAATCACCAAAGTGTTCTTAGACTATTTGATTAAATCGACTAATGATTTTAATCAAATTATCCATTACACCTACACAAATATATTAAATAACATATTTATTCCCAATAAAAATTTAAAAAATTGGCTGTTTCGTCATATGGTTAAGAAGTAATTAGACTATTTACTCAAAATGACTAATGATATTAGTGTCATTTAACAATATAATTTGACAAAATTTTTCCAAGAGATATCTTGACTCCATTTGACAAACTTGATGGATATATTCATGTTTTAAAAGTAAAACCACATGGTGGAAACTGATATTCTACCAAAACACAAGGGAGGTCTTTTTGTTTTTGTTTTTGTCGCAGAGCCCATTTGCCACTTGTAAGAGAAAGAATATGTATGCTGAATCGGCACTGCCCCTTTGCCCTTTACTTCCACACATTTTCTTCCAAGCCAAGCAGAGGATTATCCCCTTACATTACCTCCATAATCTTGTGCCCGAAAAGCAATATTTTGATTCCAACTGTTTTAAATTTTTAAACGTAAATATTATCTAAGGTTTGATTTGTAGAAGGTCGCACACGATTAGTGCTAGCGTTTTCGGACAATAGATTCAGTAGTTGAGGGAGAAGAGAAAGTGAACATTAATTTAAACATTAAATTAGATTAGAGTAGAAGCATGTTAAATTAAAGCATCAAATCATTATCCCAGCGCAAAAAAAAAAAAAAAAAAAAATCAAATCAAATCATTAAATGTCACGAGTAAGCAAAGGCAACTTTAGCATCCAACATAATGTTAATTCCTATCAAGGACATTTGGACACACAAAACACCTTCTAGAAAAGAAGGAAAAGAAAAAAAAAATCTACAATAGTTCTTTCATTTCGATACTTCAAAATTTTATAAAACTACTAAAATTTATTCAAATTACAATTTACCATCAAAATATTGTATATGATCACTTGAAACTCGTATATCATACAATATTATATATACCTTAGATATATATATATATACATATATATAGGTTGCCAATCCAATAGGTTTTTTTTTTTACCTATGCGTATGTAATTTTTTTTAGCAGTTAGATCATCATCTAATAGTAATTCAACGGTTATAATGATGTATATGAAAAGACGTACATTATTAATGCTATTTCTCTCTTATTTTTTATTATTAAAAAATGTGCAAGATAAATTTTAATTGACCAAAGCGATATCTATGTATAGGTTAAAAAAAAATTACCTACAGAATTGGTACTCATATATATATATTAAGTGAAAAGGATATGGTATCATATAATTAAACACTGTATTAATCGATGAATGGGCAAATTTTCCAAATGAACAACCAACACAAGATTAAAAAAATTAAAAGAAAAAAAAAAAACAAAATAATGGATGTTATGGTTGAAGGGTTTTTCTGGCTAAAGGAATTCTAAAGACTAGTTTGGGGAGCAGCATAATTGCTTGGAAATAAATTTTTTGTTTCTGAAACTTAATTGTAAACGCGATAAATTTCTAAGGTTTTTTTTCTCTTTCTTTTTTTTTTCCCCTTGAGGTAAACTACTACATGTAACATGTTTAAAGGCAGCTTTCAGAAGTTGATTCCTTGGGCTTCACTTTTGGACAAATGCAAGTTTATTGTACTAATAAAGAAATTGTCATGTTAAGTCTAAACTTAGCACAAGGAGGATTATCATCTTCACATATGCTTTCGTTAGCTGACTTGGACTTTTGTGAGAGATACAACACACACACCTAACCAACTCCCATTATGAGCAGCAAACTCTCATTTATTGAAAGAAAAATGTTAGTTTCATTAGTCGCATTCAATCAATATATAATAAATAATCAAATTGTTGACACAAGTATTAAAAGATCACATTATTGTGTTTTATTGGGGATGTTTTGGCCATTATCTTTCAACAACTATAGCCTGGCTTTTAAAGAACACTGTCCTAATTGATTTGTGTCTTGTGACCTACATTGGAAAATACGGAGTAAACTATCCTAAACCCTTTGGAAAAAAATGCTTCGAAAAAGAGGAATAAGAAAGAAAAGCAAAATTTAATCAAAATAGAGAAGGGGAGTAAAAAGGAAAATAGCATTTTACCTTGTTTAATCGACAAGTTACCATCAAATCCTTTTGTCAGTGAATATCTCAATGAGATGGTTAATGAACTTTAGTAAAAGCCATGTTCTAGTTTATATAAAACAAATACATAATCAAATTACCATTTAAAACAAATATTCATCAGTAAAAAGTCTTTATCATATCACCAAGTACAATTTTCAATGATATTAAATGTATGATACATATACACACGATATAATTAGTCATTATATGTGTACTCTCGTACACTCATACAATATACAATGGTACAATTCCTCAATTAATATTGCGTTCCTTTCAAAACAATTCATGCAAGAATATCATATATCAAAAGAGATTAGAAGAAATATGTAGTAGAATAAAGGGTCGAACAGTTTAGGATTTCATCAAACAGTTCGTAGAGTCTATTTTTTTTAAATATTTTTTTCTGAAATAATTTCTGTTCATGAGATTTAATTGAACGATTTAAAAAAAAAAACAAAAAAAGAAAAAAATAGCACTATCGTAGGATTCCCTAAAAAATTATTCCAAATACCATTACAAATGCATACGATGACTACAACACTAATAATAATAAATAATACTTTTCGTGCCAAACTAACTCTAGAACAATTTCCATCACGCAAAACATTTTAGAACGAAATAATTAAGAAAAAAAACCTTCACGAATCATAATGATCCCTTTACCTCTTAGTGAGAAGTGAAAAAAGGCAAAAAGGTAAAGTGTTACATGTGACTGATGGAAAGAATCGTTCTTTAATAATACCGTCAAACATTTTCCAAGAAAATGTTAAAGTTCTCTTTTTTTTTTTTGGCTAAAAAATGTTAAAACTCTCTTCAATGGATATAATATATCCCTAAGATATATCAGATACAATATACACACTGACTACGGAATAGTAAATAGCAGTCCACCAGTAAATAACCACCATATCTCTGGGTCTCGAAAATAGGACAATTATATCAAAATTTACAATTATAATGATGAAATATGGGCCGTTTGGTTTGCCTATTTGAATATGTGTATTTGAATTGAAATTGTGCAATGTGTTATAATTAGAATAGTAGACATTTGAATGGAAAAAATAGTAGAATGTGTTGTAATTAGAATAGGAGAATTAGAATGGACCATTTAAAAACACCTCCTCTTCTATTCTTATTCAAAACACAAAAAAACCATTCCAATGGTTAACCTTTCGGATGGAACATTTGAATGAAAAAACTGAATTGTTAAAACAAGTATACATTCTAAAAAATTATTTAAATGAAAAAACTGAATTGTTGAAATAAACAAATATCTAAATAAATTTTTCATTCCAATAGAATGGAATAATCGAAACAAATAGGGCACTACTACTCTGACCCCTAAGCAAAACTGACATAAGGGACAAAACTCCAAAAACCCTTCACGATTCCCGAGAAAACACCCACAAAAATATTTTTAAAAAAAATTAAGGAAAAAAAGAAAGAAAAATCCAAGAAAACAATCATAAAACCCAAAAAAGCATCTTCTCTCGAGAAAATAACACGACAAGGACAATGCCTGAACCTGACCTTGATCATCACCCTTTTTTCCTCTTCCTCAGCTCACTTCACTCTCTTTTCTTTTCACTTTAACTTTCTCTCTCTACAACTCGCTACCCTGACCCGGTCTTGGCTCGCGATCCTACTCAGTTTCCCCACAATGGACGGTTCGTCCCTCCGGGAGAAACCCAGTTCCCGCCGGGACGCACTCCTTCGCCGGAGATCATGGTGTTGCTCCTTCGCCGTCCCGCCTTCGAGCCCCGATAGCATCTCCGCCGTCCACCATTCCAAACCAATTCGCCGCACCAAGACCGAACCGGTCTCGAAGCCGATCAGTAACTCGGTCCCCAACTCACCCCAAAGCGCCAAATCCGGGTTAGGGTTAGTGGGTCGGATCGACCCACGTCGGATCTTGTCTCCGGGAAGGGTTTCCCCGATCGATTCCGATCCCACCGTCGATTTGGTCCAAGAAATGGGGGCCGACCCATCTGCGGCCGCCGATTCCGCTCCTCCCGCGGTGCGATCGCAGAGCTTTCGGGCTCCGAGCGAGAGGTTCCGGCCCCAACCCGAGAGTTCTTCGGGTTCTGGGAGCAATGTGTTTGATGTGAGGTTGAATTTGAGGGGAAAGAAAGGTGGGTTCTTGGTTTTGGAGCTGAACTCGGGGGTTTTGTGCGCGAATTCGGAGGTTTTCGCGGGTTTAATCGACGATTGTAGGAAGGGAGCGTTGTCAAGCGGTTCTTCTGGGTCGAAAATTTGCAGAATAGAGGTGCCTGAGGTGGAGAACTTGGCCATGTTCAGAGAGACCATAGAGCTTATGTTTGAGGATGATATAACAAAGCGGCTCCTCAGAATCGGAGTATATCGAGCTATCGATGTACTTGAGGTCAGTGCTTTATTTGTTATTTTCATTGAAATTTCGGTTCTGTGATTAATTATGTCTACTTCATTGTTGTTATTATTATTATTATTTTTTTCTCTTTCGTCCTATAGTTTATTTTATTATTAATTTGGAAATGTTGAGATTTTCCTGTTAAATTTATTCAATTTAATGAGCTTTATCCACATAATAATATTGAGCTTTAGTCAAATTTTTTGGGGTGCTAACTGGGGATCAGTAATATGGAGATTATGGTATTTAATAAATGATTTTTGAAGTTCGTTTATTTTGGATGGTTTCTTTAAAAAAAAAGAAAACCAAAAAAAAGAGTATATATTTGGAAGTTGGTGAAAAATGTAAGAAGGTTCAAGTAATGATTTTGGTTGGATTGTTTGAGCCCTCTATTCATTGACTTTTGTCCCCTGTAGAAGCGTAACAAGGCAACAAACTCACTCTTATGGCTCATTTGTCTCTCAGTCTGTTTCTCTACTTTTACTCGTTATGAAAATGGAAGAGAAGCAGAGGCAAAGTTTCTTGCGGTAAGACTACGAGGGAAACCAAATACCCAAGAGTAAAATGGTAGTTAAGAATATCACATGGACTTGAAAAGGATGGCATATACAAAAGCCTCTATAACGTAGGAAAACTAATTAAGAAGCTGTAAATAATTAATGAAGTAAGTCCGGTTCCCGGAGAACATAAGGAAAACATGAGGCAAATTGGTTAATAAGGCTAATGATTGCGATTTTCTTCTTGTATTCAAGGCTGCTCGGCTGTTCCTGGTCCACTACGGTACACATTTGATTGAGCTGTGCTAGGAGTACGTACATCCACTGTTTTAAATAGTCACTAATTCGACAATTCCGATATGACTTTCTTGGAAGTTACCTCCTCAGTTGTAACTTGGAAGTTGGAACCTCATTTTACCTTTTCCTCACCCTTCGCAGTTATATGTGTCTGTGCATGTATATATATATGTATAACTTTTGAACCTGTGTCCCTGTTTTAGATCTTTTGATGGTACTTTTACCAAAATCTAATGCCATTTTATGACAGTATTTCAGAAGTTTAATCTGATTGCGAGTTAAAAAAAAAAAAAGAAGAAGAAGAAGAAGTTTAAGCTGATTGAAGGTGGACCAATTTTAGTTCTTATACTCTTTAAGACATGGTATATAATTTGGTGGAATTAGCATCATGAAGGAACACATGATGGCATTCTCTAGTTGATATCCCCTTAGTTTCTTCTTTCTCTATCCAAAATGTAACGTCACCAAATCAAGTGAATTTCTTCTCTATATTCTTTTAGTATGCTGATTGTTTCATTCAGTTTTAGTCGCTCATTTAAGTACTCATCTAGATCAGTTGTTACTAGTTTGCTCATTGACCAATCAGCTATAATCGAGCCTCTAATCTGCAATTGAAATGTGAAAATTGAATGAAGAACAGGGTAAACCAGTTACTATATCTTTTTGCAATGTTTTCGATGCGGATGTTATTAGATTAACCCAGTATGCAATGTCAAGTACACGGGTAACTAATAATATCCTGTAATTTTATATGGTTCTGGTTGAGTGCATAATTTGCAGGAAAGAACAACAGATTATCATCAACGCATAAATTTTCTATACTGAACTCTGAAGTGAAGCTTATTAGATAAATCCATTTTCCAATTCTTTTTCTGACTTCCTTGGATTGCGGAGTCTGGTACTCGTTTCGAGCTTACAAAATCAAACATCATTTTTTCTCTGGCTCTTCCTTCCAATGTAGATTGTTTGGTATTAGATCAAATGCTGAAGATTACTTGAAAGAATGAAGAAACATGCATCTCTTCATAAATAATTGCTTGTCTTTTATGTATAGTTTTTATATATAGGTAGATATATATACATGCACACCCAAGATTCATACTTCTTTTTGTTGTATTTCTCATGATATGAATTATTGTCCTTGTTTGAGTGATTCGATGTCTTAATATGAAGTCATTAGACAGAAATTTGCTCTTCTTATTCACTATATGTAGCTTTTTGGTTACTTGATTCCAATATATAGTTTTCTATATGGGATGAGAATGATGTTTATAGCTTAGGACTTAGGAGGTTGATATTATTCCGTTATTGATAGCTGGGCAGATCTAAATTAAGTCTGTCTTTGTTGTTTTTCTATTCCCCAACATTGGCTGCCATGCATATTTACTATTTTTTCAGCAAATACCATAGCAATATTGCACACAAGACATAACTATAATATAATCCACCCTATAGATGAAGTTTGTTTGAATGATTTATTTCCACAAATGGACTTTGATATCTTAGTTTAACTTCATTTGTTACTTTAACGTGGTATTTTCTTATTTTGTTTAATGAGGTATTTTCTTATTTTAATACTAGGTGTCAGCAGGTATCATGTTC
Source organism: Trema orientale (assembly GCA_002914845.1). Lineage (NCBI taxonomy): Eukaryota > Viridiplantae > Streptophyta > Magnoliopsida > Rosales > Cannabaceae > Trema > Trema orientale. The sequence continues at coordinate 523,482 of JXTC01000204.1, forward strand.
TCTAAAGGTGTTTTATCCTGTTTAAAGTATCTTGAAGCTGTTCCTTGGACCGAGGAAGAAGAGGAGAAACTAAGGGATCTCTTTACAAGATTTAAGTTCGATGATGTTACAACCAAAGACATATTGGCCAGACTGTATTTGCTTGACTCAGCAGATTCCCAACAAAATTTATCCAGACAATTGGTTTGGTCTATCACCTCCAGCACGGATGCAAATGCGAGGAATGAGTTAAAGATGTTAGTTAAGGGTCTCCTTTGCAAAAGTTCAGTCTATGAGAAGGACCACCCTGACCTCAATAAGGAGGATATTTATGCTATCTGTCAGTCATGTCTGGATTCACTTGTCAGCCTGTTTGAGGAGACTTCTGGAACTGTCTCTCCTAAGAGATTAGTGAAGGATGCAGGGAAGCCTTTGATTGAACGAATATCTAGACAGGTTGATAACATAAACTGGTTGCTAGAAATCTTGATTGATCGGCAAATGGCCGAGGAGTTTGTGGATATGTGGGCAAATCAGGGAGAACTACTCAGACTGCATGAGAATGCATCTCCAATGGTCAGGTATGAACTTAGTCGAGTTTCGGCTGTATTATTCATCGCTATGGGGACCCGAAAACTGCATTGCCGGACAGAATCAAGATCAGGGCTTCTGCAAGCATGGTTTGGCCCAATGCTGTTGGACTTTGGTTGGCTGCAGCGATGTAGAAAGGGACTCAGCATGAAGGCATTGGAAGAAGCCATGGGTCAGGCACTCCTTACCCTTCCCTTGAAGCAGCAGTATGTGCTGTTTATGGAATGGTTTCGAGATTTCTCCAAGCACGGCACGGAGTCCCCTAATCTCAGCAAAGCCTTCCAAATTTGGTGGCGCCGATCATTTCTAAGAGGCTCTGAAACTAATGCTATCGAGTCCAGGTAACTTGGTACCATCTTACTTCCCTTTTTGCATGATGTTGCTTGTGGAGGTGAATGAGTTCTGAAACATCTGTAGAAGTGAATGATGTAGATCAGCTATGTAGGCTAGTTGTAACATCTGGGCAGCATCATTTCTGTGATTATTTTCGCCCTCATTGCCCCCTGTCGAGAATCCTATTGAAAATGGGAGAGGCCACAATAAAACGGTTAGTTGGAGAAAGCTTTGCGTTTGAGTTTTCTCTCATTGGTTCCTCCTAAACACCACGAAGCTTTCCTGTGGATATTGGCTCCATTCCAAATCCTGAAAGTATTGTACCAATGCAACTTGGAAGCTAAGTTCGATATAAGAGAAAATTTTAACCACTTTATCTGAATTTTTTCTTTTTAGCAAAACTGTCTCAAATTCTCTAGTTTTGTTATTTAAAGAAAGGACCATATTTATGGCAATGGCAGATGCACATAATTTGAATTCGTGGTGCTCATAGAACTATTGAAAATGTGATAACATCGCTCCAATTATGGAGAAGAAGCTTTTTGCACTTGCTCTGGCGACTCGCTTTAGATTTGATGTCTGGTTTTTAGTAAGAATATTGTCGGTAATTGGAACTTCTAAAGTTTTAGATTTTACTTCTGGTTCCGTTGTAATTGATATGGTTAAGGGGGGAAAAGAAATTATATATCACGAGTTATTTAATTTTTAAGTAAGTTTCATGTAGGATATTAAACTGCAAAAGGCAAGTTTATTAAAAGAAAAATGTTTCCCATATTACACCACTCTGGCATTCTAATCTCAAAATAATCTAACGGCTAATGGAAGGCAAAAGTTTGGGAAATGGATCGTAGTAGTAGTGTTTTGCCACCAAATGACATTTTCTGGAGTCTTTCTTCAAATGACTTTTGTAGGAGTAATTTATGACTTTTTGTTGAGAAGAATAAATGCCATTCCAAAAATAACCCTATGCTGTTTGTTAGGTTTTTAGGTGAAAATAACCCTATGCCTTTCTCTCCTCTTCTTTATTTTCCACGTAAAACTTACCTTCTCTCGCCCACACACTCTCTCTTTTATCTTGCTTTCTCCTCCAACCAACTCTCAGCTCCAGTGAATTCTCTTTCTCCTTAGAAGATCCATTTTTATTTTTTTATTTGTTGTTTGTTTTGTTGATGAAATTGTGAGGTATGTGTTCTTATTTTGGGGTTCCAATTGATCTGATAACACTTGCATATGTAAGATAATGTCGACCTTTTGATGATTATGGTTAAAAACACATTTCTTTCCAAATCTGGAAAAATAGCATCGCAATTGTCACTTTCTGTGACCGCTTTGTGTGACACTATTAGTGATGATATATCGGGTCATTGGAAAGGGAACGGATCTAATAGGAGTCTTTATTACATGTCAAGTTGGAGGACAATTTAATCTTTTTCTTTGGCTAGTGATTCTCAGAAAAGTCATTTTGAGAAATGCTCCTTAAAAGTCATTTAATGGTACAACACTACTAACCGGGTCCATATTTGGGCAATTCACACAGAAAATTGCAATGTAATTGAAAAAACCTTCGCTTTTAGAGGCAAAGGTTTTCTTTTATACTATAGTAATATTAGTAAATCTTATTCACCGAAAGTATAAGAGAAACATCTAGCGAATTTGATTCTTTTTGCTAATCCTAATCTACTTTTCATGAGATTATGATATGGCTGCCGGGTCTAGTCATCTAAATAATTGTTATTCAGACAATAATCATATTCATCAATCTTCATTTTCTAATCAATTGGACAAGTAAAAATTGTCCTTTTACTTATAAATTCTGGTTACTTCCGTCTCCCTAAAAGTAGTGGTTTGAGGGCCTTAGATAGGCAATTCAGAGCATTTCGGGCTGTTGGATCGTCTTAAAAAGGGATAAAAATCATCCTAATCCTTGATCTTAGCAGATAAGGGCGCATTTAATGCGATTCGACTACGGGTACTATAGCGGTGTCAGGACAGGCCTATAATGCGGCACTAGCTGGCCTAGTTACGAGGACTAGGGTCAGCTGTCAGATGATTCGTGTAATCATGATCCATAATACACGGGATTTTGTCAGCCTCAGGCTTTTGTCCAGGTAAAAGGGAGGTTCAACCCAAAACAAAGTTCTCCTTGGGCGCCTTAGGGTATCTTGAGATCGGGCTAGCTTTGTTCTCGAGGTCGGGTCGAGGTTGGCTTCCCCTAGGGGTTGCGACTACATCTTGTGTGCCTAAGGAAGATGGTTTCCCCTAAGGCTTGCGGCTATACTTCAGGTCCCTAGGGGAGTTAGTTGCCCCTAGAGTTGTGGCTACCCTTAGGACTACGGTTACACTTCAGTTCCCTAGGGCTGCGGCTATACCTCGGGTGTCTAGGGGATTTGGTTCCCCCTAGGGCTACGACTACACTTTGGGTCCCTAGGGGAGTTAGTTTCCCCTGGGACTACAGCTACACCTCGAGTCTAGCACTTGGGTGAATTCAGAAATACCCCTAACAATATATGTAATGGTGAATATATTTAATTGTTCAAGTTACTTACAAAATATACATGGTCATCGTTAACAAGTTAAAAGTTCTCCAAAGATTGCTCTATCTCGAGGCCTGGTCCTGTGGACATAGACATTGACGTTGTCAATGTTAAACCACATAAAAATCGTTGTATCTCATTTTTAAATTTTTTAAGTTACAATATTCATACTCCGTGCTATAAAACTATATTTGAAAAATTAAACTTGATAATATTGGAATAATGTACCTAACAATATATTTTTCAAATTATTAAATACAAGCCTATTAATCTCAAATGTATTGCCGACACAACTCAATTAAATTGAGCAATTCATACCCTTCTGTTGTGCTTAACATGAATGCTCATTGTTTAATTATATCATGTTGTACTTGTCCAAAGTCATGAATCATTGGCCAATATAGTTATTAAGCCATATCTGACACGTCATCCTAGGTCATGCTGCGATACTTCATATGTGTCATGCCACGCTTGCATGTTCTACTATGTCTTACACGTTGAGATATACTGATTAAATTTGGACCATAATTTGTTATTTTAATTGCATTTTTTTAATTTTAATAAATTTTATGGAAAAAAAATCTCCCAATTATTCAGCTATAAACAAGGAACATTTTTTTTAACTTTCCTATTTTTACAGTTATCAAATCAATGAAATTTGAAAATTACTTTTCTCACATATGTATGTTGAATATTCTACTATATAATAAATGAAAATAATATTTAAAGAAGATATGGTCAAATGCTTAATTTGATTGGTAACCACACTTAGTAGTATTAATACAGGCCAACATAAGTATGACACAATTATAAGCTGACATGATATGATAAATGACGTGTTCAAGCTAACAAGCGTGAGATCAATAGGCTTGTATTCGAGAATTTGAAAAACATATTGTTAGGTCCATTATTTAACTATTGTCGAGATTAATTTTTCAAATATATTGTTATAATACGGAGTATGAATATTGTAAGAACAAAACTTTAAAGATAAGATACAACAATTTTTATGTGGTTCAACACTGACAACGTCAATGCCTATGTCCACAGGACCAGGCCTAGAGAAAGAAATGTATTAGTAATAATTTTTAAAGTACAACCACTAATTGACTTATTCGAATTAAGACTCCCTCTTATCTCTTGGCGTAATGTGTTTGACTCTATCACTTATACGTTCTTCGAGCTCCACTCGGCTTACTTAACTCCATACTTTTGAACTTCTTTCAAAGGTTGGATCAATCTTCTTTGTTTCAGTGTGTCTTTAATTCAATACACTAGGACGCTCTTTATATTCTAAAGCTTACCTTCTCCCAAAGATGCCTAGTTATTCTCTTGAATAATTTTGAGAACATACAACTTAGAAAAGTATATTCTTAAGTCTAAACAAGGCTACAGAAATATTTCTTTTATACAAATAACTGAAATACAATAAAATATTTTTTTACCTAAATACTCTAACTAAATGTCTTTATATAGAGCTTTAAGTCTTCATCAATATGGTATCTGCAAAACAACTTTTAAAGGTATTTAATATTGATTAAAAGACTTGCAAGATCAGTTAAAGTCATTTCCCAAACTTGAAACCTGATCTGAAAAATAAATGACAATTTTATCCCAGTATTGCAATATGAACCTGTCATATTATAATATAAAAGGAAATCGCATATTACTTTCCCGAAATAAAGAATACAGTTACTCAATCTTTTTTACATCTCATAAAATTATTATAAGTAACTAAAAACATTTAGAATCAACCCAAAAATATTAAGGAAACTTATTCCACAATAATTAATCAGTCAAAGTTGCTCAATTTAAGGAATTTTCTTAACAAAATATGAACAGTTACTCATAGCTGAATTAGATAATTACCTATTCTAGAACCTTAAACATCTCTATATACATGATTCACAATCAAAGATCACACAAGATTGGAAATAATTAATCAAATGACCATATTTGTCAAAAAAAAAATGTCTTAATGCCTATATTGTAGTGCAAATATCAATATTAGTTATTTCTAAGACAAATATTCAAACAAGAATAATCAATTTGATCAGAATTTAGTGATCCCTAAGCATATAATTTGAAATAAATAAACAAATGACTATGTTTGTCAAGAAATAATATGTCTTAATACCTGCATTGTAGTTCAAATATCAACATTAGTTATTTCTAAAACAAATATTCAATTAAGAATAATCAATTTGATCAGATTTTCGTGATCCCTAAGTATATAATTCGTGATCTCTAAGCATAAAGCGTATATATGTGGTAAACACTGAAAAACTTAATAGATTAAATATTTAGTTATATGTTGTAACATGAACCAATAAACCAGTCATGTTGAAACATGAAGCATGCCAACACATATTTTTTTTTTTTCATATAGTATAAATTTTCATCAGATAACTTTGATAATATACCTTGAATTTCATAAAAATAAACATATTTGTATTTATAATATCTATGGTATAATTTAGATTTCATAGTAATGAAAAGGGTCAATTTGGATAAATTTCATGATATTTTTTAAATTTAATAGCAGATGAGTAATCAACAGGCTTGTGTATTGTATACTTATATATTTCAATTATATTTTAATTGGATAATGCTAGAGGTCCTACCTAGTTTACTACTTTTTTTAGTACCATTTGATGTGGCAAGTGAGTATCATAATTTAACTAGTGAATTGAAATTTGTCACAAATATTCACCAATTGAATTATGACAATTCACTTACCACATCAAATGATATTAAAAATGTAAGATATGAAGTGGGAGGTTAGCATTATTCATTTTAATTATAGTAGTAACTAGTTGATGAATATTTTACCAAGTCAATTCACATCAATATATATATTATGTGTATATTTTAAAACATCGTTTATAACGACGTTTTATTAAGGATTTGACTTTGACCAATAAAATGCATATTACTTAATATTAATTTGGTTGGGATAATAGTTTAATTGCGCATACATAGAGAAGACTAAACTCTTCATGTAATAGTTTTATATAATATATACTGAATATGAATGATCATTGGTCGGTTTTTCAGTACCATCCAAACTGACCGACTAGTACTAGTTCCTGAAAAAACAAACCAATATTATGTCAGTTTCAATCAATTTTAAGATAAAAATCGAATTGAACGTTTTAGGTACAACAACCAATAGCTCCTCACAAAAATCGAAATTGAAAGTTTCAGGTAAAACAACCTATTCCTTAAAACTCAGTAATAATTTTAAATCAAAATAAATTTATTGTAATATATACAAATAATTGTTTACTAAAAATAATCCTCTCATTCCTAATAGCCTAAACATAGCACTACAATGGAGAAGAAAAGTCCATTAATTCATAAGAAAATAGAAAAAATAAGAGAGTAACCAATGATTCAAAGCTTCAACTCACAGTAATTGGGTTGATTTTAGTTTACCTGAATTTTATGCTATTTCTTTTTATAAAGGGATGGCGGGACATAAAATTTCAACCTGTACCTTAGAGGCGAGTTGTTACCAAGGAGGCTACTCCTGTGACCATAATGGAAACTAAATTTCTTGATATTAGAATATTCTAATTGAATTACATTGTACTAATTCTCAGAGATTTTTCTTCGACATAATTTCTTAAACCTTAACCAATCAACGCCTAGGATTCTTGAATTTAGTTTTTATATGCAGCAACTATAGATTTAAATAAGTTCCTTTTTCTCCTAGAAAAAGTGAATAAGTATTATCTCAAATTAGAAATTATATTAGACAATAAACTTGGGATATTTTTTCCCTCAAAAGTTTCGTAACTTTATATTTCCTTCCCTGTTATTGGAAAATTTTAATATTAAAGAAAATGACGAAAGGAAAGAAAGAACACAAAGGTAAAGTGCTTTAAAAATAGTTACAGTGAAGAATTAAATATGTGAGAAAATAATTCCTTTTAAAAATTTTCGTTAACAAGTAATTTAGGACCTAATGAAAATTTAAAGACTTAGAGAAGAAAACTTTGAATTTAAAATTTCATGAGGGTTCTCTTTAGAAAATGAGTGAAGAGGGAAAAAAATTGGTTGACAATAGAGCTAACTATAATTTTTTCAATTAAATAAAAAATTTGAATTATCAACCATTATCCATAATTAGAATTACTAAAAAAAGACAACATATTAGTCAAAATCATTAAATATCACCACACAAAAAAAAAAGAAAAAAAGAAAAAAGAAGTATTAAACTCCTTAAATTCTAGAAGAAAGCTACATTTTCATTCTTCAAAATTTTCAAAAATAAAAATTTCATAGAATAGCATACCTTGAGAAAGAATTATAAGATGCAAAAGAAGGTTTATAGATAAAAAATGAGTTTCATAGATTTTTTGGGAAAAAAAATAAAAAATCATTGTTTTTTTTTTTTATCCAATATATTTATACTGAGTTGCTATAAAAATTGCTCGATTTTCTCCACCAAGTAAATAACTAACTATGTCTTCATCAACCTAATTAGTCATTCTAAAATCGCCCATATTTCTTCGGAACTTCTACATGTGATTCCAAAGCTCATATATCATCTTGCAAATTAATGATTAGAAAATATACATTAATACAAATAAAGAAAGAGAAGAGGTGTAGAATAAAGCATAAAAAAATTACCATGCAGTGAGCGTCTTGGTAAGACAACAGGTACAAATATAAATAAAAAAGAAATTTTTTGTTATTTTTGTAGCCGACAAAGAATATTTTATATACGATACTACTTCCTTAGGATTCGGAGTGCATCTATATATATAGATATTACCATATTCATAATCGACAAACTTAAACTTTTTGGACTTTCTAAAATAGGCTTATTTGCATTATTAGTCCTTAATCTTTAAATCTTTTAGTACATTAGTCTCTGAACTTTAATTTTTGGCATATTAGTCCCCAAACTTATAATTTATGTGTGGCAATAGTCCTCGAATCAAACTCTGTTAGTTTCTCTGTTAAAATATTATATGATAAGCACATGATTCATTTTAGAACTTTAATTTATTTTTTTCCAAAATTTCAATTCAAGATAAAATAAGATAAAAAATAGAAAGAAAAAAGAATATCTTTCCTTTCTTCCTCTACGACTATCCCTCTTCATTTTCTCCATTTTCATAAAGATAATATAGAAACCTAACACAAAACTAATGAAGACAAACCCATAACCTTGATCAATAAAATTAAAAGTATACCCAATACTTCCAAATCAACGAAAACAAAACACATATTAAAATCATTCAAGGAGCTTGTAGGAGCTATAGATCTCGCTGTGGGGAGAGAAGCTGTTGGATGAGATGAAGTCCTTGGCCTTATCGATTGAGCGGTTGGTGATAGCATAGAGCTCGACATTTTTTGATTATAATGAAAGCTGAGTTTCTCGGCTCTCTCAGCACAACCCAAAATTCCAAATCAGATTGGGGCATAGCTGACATTTTGGGGACTAAAGATAGTAGAGCGTGAGAGGGAGAGTGAGAAGAGATGTAGAGCAAGATTGAGAAGGGAAAGTGAATTTTTTTTTCTCATTTCATTATTTACTTTTTTAATGCTTTATTTTATTTTATTTTAAATTAAAAATATTAATTTTTTAATGTTCTAAAATGAGTCATATTCTTATCATTTGATATTTTAACAAATAAACTAACAGAGTTTGGTTTAAGGACTATTGCTGTACATAAATTATAAGTTTGGGGACTAATATGCTAAAAAATAAAGTCTAGGGACCAATATACCAAAAGATTAGTGATTAATGACACAAATAAACATCTAAAATATTATGTAATGGATCTTGTTATCATTTCTAATCTACCTGATATAGCGTAACTGAAAATTCCCTCATTTAAGAACTAATAATAATCTTTATGTATGTGAGTGCTGCTACTTAGGTATTTCTTTATGTATGTGAGTGCTGCTACTTAGGTATTTGTGTGTATTCGCATATACATATACTGCTATTCTAAAATCGGACAAGCTTTAACTTTTTGTAGATGCCAAGATATTATAATTAAGTTATTATACTTATACTTTGTTTAACTACTAATAAGAATTTTCTCATACATGGATGCAGCTATCTAGGGATTTACATGCATCCATACATGCAAAGGCCGCTATTCTAAAAGCCGACAAGCGTTAGCTTTTTGTTGATGCCAAAATACTACAGGACATTGTGAAACTTAATATCTTAAATTTTATTTACCTTGTTGAAAAGAAACAGCGAATGACATAGCGACCAATATTTCATTGTTAATTAATTTGTGAATGTTGATACATATTTGTTACATATTTTGTTTCATAATGAAGTTGTCTTATAGTACTTGTACTTTATTTAACAACTTGTAAAAATCTTTAAGTATGTATACCATAAATCACCATTGTAAAAGCCGATAAGCTTTAACTTTCAGTTGATGTAAAAATATTATAATACATTATAGAATTTAGGATCTTACATTTATTATACTTTATTGAAAAACAAAATTAGTAATGTAGTGAACAGTAGTAATTGTATGTATATTTATTACATAAATTGTTTCATAATTAAGTTATTTTATACATTTATTAAATATAATGTACGTAGTTGGTCATGCATGTGGATTTGATATTAAGTCTTTATATATATGCATATTGTAACATTTGTACTCTATTATTGATTATAAATAATATTAATATAGCATATTTACTAAATAGAAGGCTTAAATTAAATAAATAGAATTATGAATATTTTTTAAAATCATGACAAAAATGAAAATAAATGGAGTTTATTAAGATGATCAAGTTGAGGTCTTACCCAATTTTTTCCGATAAGGTTAAATTAAAAAATGAAATCTAGCTTTGTTTTTTCTTTGATTGTTCATTTTCTTTGGGACCTATAATATACAACTATGGCTTTATTCTTTTTGATCACCACCTTTCCTCCATGCAGAAGACAGATCTCAAAAGTTAATAACTGTCCATTTAATAATAATAATAATAAAGAATATACCATTTATATTCTCTCAAATTAGTACTTAACAATCTATTTAAAAGTTAATAGCAATAAACAATATACCATTTTAAGAAAAAGACACTTTTATTTTTGAATGTGGACAAATCTCCTTTTGCAAATGTAACGCCTCTTCTTCCACATATTGTCAAACAAGTATTCAAAACGTCCTCCATACTAGCCAGCCCCTCCCACATCTCTTCCCCACCCTCCCTTCAAAAAAAAAAAAAAAAAACCTACTCCATACCATTCTTCATTCAACCATATACAAAAACAAAATTGCTAATCTCATCTCTTTTTTCTTTTATTGCATGCCGCTAGACACTCATCTCTTCTCTCTCTGTGTGATTGTTCACATATAATTAAAGAGTTGTCGAGTTTTGAAGTATTAGTGATGACACTTGTATAAAAATTTTGTATGCGCTGTCAAGCTATTTAGTCTATATAACGCCCTAGAAAATGAACTATCTAGTGTTTCTCATCAAAACTGGTAGTTGTACTCAAATTTATAGATATCATCAAATAAAATGGAGGAAGCTACCATAGTGGTGATCGTTGGAGCTGGTCCTTCCGGCCTTGCAACTGCAGCTTGCCTTGCTTCCAAATCGATTCCCTACATCATTTTGGAAAGCGAAGATTGTTGTGCTTCGCTTTGGAAGAAACACTCATATGATCGTTTGAGCCTTCACTTAGCCAAAAGCTTTTGTTCTTTGCCCCACAAACCTCACAAATACTCTACCTCCATTTTCATGTCCAAACACGACTTTTGTTCCTACTTGGACTCTTATGTCAAGCATTTCAACATAAAACCTCATTACTTTCGGTTCGTCGAGGTGGCCTTTTTCGACAGAAATGAGAAGATATGGAAGGTTGAGGCCAAGAATGTTCTTTCTGGTGAGCGTGAAGTTTATGTTGCTGAGTTCTTGGTCGTCGCTACTGGTGAAAATGCTCAAGCTTTCATCCCAAAAATCCCCGGGATTGGGAGTTTTGGCGGAGAAATGATCCATTCCTCAAAATATAAGAATGGAAGGAAGTATGAAGGGAAAAGTGTTTTGGTAGTTGGCTCGGGGAACTCTGGAATGGAGATCAGCCATGATCTTTCTGATTTCAGAGCAAAACCTTCTATCGTTGTCAGAAGTCCTGTAACCTCTCTTTCTTACAATTTTTGTTTAACATAATAGTACAACTACTATATACATATATATATATAGTATAAGTTTCCAATCTAACAAGTATTTTTTTTTAACTTATTTATAGGTATTTTCTTTTTTAGTTATTAGATCATTGATCTAATGATTACTATATTTTGAGTCGTTGAAAAAAAAAATAATTATTTAATAATTTTTTCTCCATATTTTACCATAAAAAGACGTGCATGATGAATTTTTATTGAGCAAAATAATACTTATGAATAAGTAAAAAAAATACCTACTGCCCATATATATAGATACTGACTTACTATATTGTGGATAAGCAGTTTCATGTGCTGAGCAAACAAATGGTGTACGTAGGAATGTTGATGCTGATATTTATTAAGATGAAATATGTGGATAGTCTCATTTCCTTGCCTGCCAAATTCTTCTACGGAGATCTGCACAAGTATGGAATTCAGCGACCCAAAATAGGACCTTTCCTTCTTAAGGCGACAAGCGGAAAAACACCAGTGATAGATGGAGGAAGCATTAAGAAAATTCGTTCAAAGAAAATTAAGGTTAATATCATCTGAAATTATAGCTAGTCCTAATTTCTATTTTTTCAATTTTTAACATAAGATATATATATATATATAGGTTGTTTCCACGATAAAAAACATCAATGGTAACAATGTTGAATTCGAGGACGGTACTCAAGACAAGTTTGATGCCATCATATTGGCCACTGGTTACAAAAGTGTAGCTACTATTTGGTTCAAGGTATATACACACACATACATTAAAGGAATACAATTTTTATTTGCGATGCTTTTTTTTTTTTCCTCTTTGAATTAAAAGGAAGAAGTATCAATTTCTCTTGGTCTTAATTATATTAAAAGAATATTATAACATAATGAATTTAGTTTACTAAATTGTATTAATTAATAAAATAACTTTGCAGGACTATGAATACGTCTTTAACAGCGAAGGAATGCCCAAAAATGAGTATCCAAACCACTGGAAAGGAGAAAATAGAGTATACTGTATTGGAATGTCTGGAAGAGGAATTGCTGGGATTTCGTCGGATGCAATCCTTGTTACAGATGACATCCATAAGATACTTGATGCTAGCAAGAAGGCTACCGGAGCTATGTCATCTTTGAAGTTGAAATAGTTTTAGAGTAATTAGTAAACCTAGCTTTATAATAAGCTTGTGCATGTTAAAGATGTGCAGAACTTTGTTATAAGTATTTGTGTTATGAACCTTTTGATGTTATATGTGTCGTTATGTAATAATTAAGCTTGTAATATATAGCTTGTTATCGTGGAACCTTTTTATGTTGTCTTTTAGTATTAAAGGTTATATATGTATGTAATATGCTTGTTTTGAAAGGTAATAAAGTTGGAGTGCTTTTGTGTATGTGCTATAATTGTACAACCATTTATTAAAAACTTGATGATTTTCCGAATTCAGTCTCCTAGTATGAAAACTTGGTATTTTATATATTTCTTTTCTTCTTTGGATTAATAAGAGTATTTTAAACCAAATATATCTTAAACTAAATTTGAACACGTATATCCTGTCTTTATTCATGATTTAAACTAGGAAACTTTTGAAAATATGTAGAAAAAAAATTATACAAAGTCACGGCAATCACTCTATGTTGGCAAGTTGAACCTTTTTTTTTTGGTTATTAAATATAGAAAGTTTCAAACATTAAACTACAAGAAATAAATAATCAAACATAGCTAAATTATGAATGTTAAGCAGCATAACTGATAACAGTCAAATGAATCATGGAAATTGTTTCGAGTGGAGAAAAAATAATGAAAGTAGTAATTGTTAATTAAATTATAGGGGCTCTATTATTGCAAACCTTTTTTTTATTTCTCATTTCACATCTTTTATTATCCTTTTTTTAAAACCTAATGTACTCTTATTTTCATATGAAATGAAGTGAATGCACATATATAAGTTTAACAAAACAATTTTTCCCTTCTTACGTACATCATTAGATATTAATAATAAATTGTTGTCTGTCATCAATTCAAAATATAATTAAAATCTTATATAGCTAGATCAATGTTTTGAAGTCATGTTATCTCAAGAAAAAAAAGGTCTTGAAGTCATGGATGAAAACACATCCTATATAGTTAGATCAATTTTAATAACTTTTTTTGTTCTCTTTTAAAGATTGACCTTTTAAACTAGGGTTTAGCAACAATAACTCATGATTCACAAACCTTAAATAATAATTTATAGGAACTCCAATGAGAGAATGAAAAAAAGAAAGAAGATATCTTTAAAATCCTATACAAAAAAATTTTCAAGAGCTAGATATAACTTCTTTCTCGAGAAGGAGAAAAATAAATGACTTTTGATAATTTCTTGATCTTTCATTTATATATATATATATATATATATATATATATATAACTAGTACATTTTTTTATTCCCTATCAATAGAGAATTTAATTTTGACTATTAGATTTCAATAGAATAGTTGCAAAAATAAATAATATTACACTACTACAAGAATGGACTAGCACGTCACTTAATTCTACGTCGCTTTTGAAGTTGGCGCGACATGAAAAAAAAAGCCTTATAACGTCACCAAATATGTGACGAGAAAGGCCCAACGGCCTATTACGTCGCGTGAGGAGCGACGGGCTTGGGCCCTTTATTTTGGCTTCCACGTCGCGTGGAAAGCGACGCAGTACAGCCCCTATAATGTCGCGCCTCAAGTGACGTTGTATGTCAATTAGTGCGACGTTAAAGCAGCAGAACGACGTCGAATGTTCTCTTTTAGGGATCTTAGGTCAGATCCCTCTTCGCGTATCACTCACTCTCTCTCTCTCGCTCGAAACATTGTCACCTCCCCATTCAGCCGTCACTTAGCCGTTTCACCGTTGTTAGTCTCTCTCATGCCGTCGCCGATCGCCCCTCTCCTCCCAATTTGGTGAGATTGCATCTCCTTCCTTTGTTTCTTTCTTTTTGCTACTTCTATTACTATTAACTAATTAGAGTTTCTGGCATGGCGAATTTTGTAGGCCCAAGATCGTATCTTTGGGCAAGATAATGGCTTACTCGTCTCCACCAAGGGGCACGCCTCGGGCTTCGAACACTCTGGAGCTATAGAAGTTATTCTCGTCAATACAAATCAGGATAGTTTTTGAATTCTTTAATTAAATCGCCAATTCCATTTTGAATCGCCCTTTTTTATTTTTATTTTTTCATGAATCTGCCAATTGGATATTGAGTATGTTGTATTACTTTGTCTTTGTGGAAAATCGATAGGCCAGAGAATGCATTTCGCTATGTTAATTTCGCAGTCGGAAAATGCTTTAGAGTTGTATTGGAGAGACATACATAGAATTTGTGTTCGTTACCTTCAAATTCAGACAAGATGGACATAGTTTAGCTGTTAGTATAATTTCTCAATTTCTCGTATTAGGTTTCTGATTACAATTTTTTTCTTTTTCTTGCAGTTTTACAAATGGTTTACAGATCTTGAATTAGCCATAAAGTCTGAGGTTTGCATGTATATCTTTTTGAGAAATATATTCTAGTTTTTATGTTGCGTTATCTGAAAATTTGTTTTAAGTTTAATGATAAATTGAGCCCAGGAAGCAGATTGCTTGACTTTATCTTAAAAATTGTATAATCTGAGTAAAAATTTTACTTGATCTTTTCTCTGGTTTGAAAAAAATTTCTGGGATTACTTTGTGGACTCTTGTTTATACAAGCAGAGAGTTTTTGACCGTTAATCAGCAAAATGAACTAACAACTAGCATTTATAGTTTTTTTAACTTAAGAATACTTGGTTTGAGTAAATTTAGAATTCTAAGTCTATGAATGAGCAAAGTCTTTAGTCCAGGGCTCACTTGTTCAATCTGAATAGTCACAATGTAGCCATATGAACACATGTGTTCTTACAATTTTTTTATTAGCTCATATTAATAGATGGTTCTGATTGTAAGAGTTTTTCCGTTTGTCCTTGGGTGTATAAGATAAGTATAGGGTTGACACTGATTTCCAAAGCATGGTTGTGGCCAATGGCCAATTTATTCGTGATGATGAATCTGATTTCAGTAATAACATAAACTTTATTACCATATTTGGGATGTTCTTTGCCACTACTAATCAATAATCATGACACTTCTATGGGTAAGAGGCAACATATATCTGTCATATTTTTCATATTTCTTTTTTCTCCAAGACTCCAACTTATGTGTACAGAATTAGTATTCCTGGTTTATATCTCCAATGTATGGAAAATAATTCTTAGTTAATTATGTGAAATATTAATCGTATTTAATCTAGTTAGCTTACCATGCTAATGTAAAAGAAGTACTTTCTTTAAGCAATAACTTGATTGGTAGCTACTGCAGCGAATAGGAAGTTTTTTTTTTCTTTTTTTAAAAGGAGGTTTGATCTCTAAATCTATTAGGAAGAAAAGTACTTCTTAAGTTATTCTTGTGTGTTTTCATATTTCATAGATGACTGATGTTACATCAATTTTTCTCATCTGATTTGGACTGCAATTGCAGGCAAGGGACCTTTCGAAAATTGTTCAAGTTGCTTATCATCTAATACCTTATTTTATTTTTAGTCCTCAAGAAGGTGAGTCCTCTTAAATGCTAGCACAGTTGTTTCAGAATCCTAATTATGTATCTCCAAGCAAAGATGACGTGTTTAATCTTTAGACAAGCTAGATAATGTTTATCTCACCCCTTCTCTATTGTTACATGAGAAACAGATTCTGCTTCTCTAGTGGCAAGATAAGATACGCTTAGTTGTATAAAATTCAGAACAAAACCTTTCTTATAAGAAAATGTATAGGACTTCAGATGGTGAGTCAATCTCTTATTACAAGCTAGTTTATTTCAAGTGCATAGGATTTAGTAGATTATTTCACAATTTAACTTAGAATATGCACAGCTTAAAGTGGGTAGAGTTTTGTGATTTTCTTAAATAATCATATTAGCGTATATTAACTGTTTGAAAATATTATAGACGATATTAGAACAATTTAAGTATCTTACAAAAAGAACTGGGTTAGTTATATATGAATCTTGTTTTCTATCTTGTACCTTTTGTCCGTATGATTAGTGAACCCTGATCTGTGGTTTTAAAATGGAAACTTGCAATTAGGAGATTTTTTCTTGTTAATGTTCTAATTTTTTCAATCAAGGTGGAATTAATGGGAATACCATTTTAGTTTCTGATTTTTGGTTTCTATCAAGGTGTTATTTTAGTTGTTTCTATTTAATGTTGCATTTAGAGCGTTACTTGCCTAATATCCCTAACCAGTTTGCCGATCAAGAGGCAAGGAGTGTTTTAATATCTAATTATCTATTATTTTATCCTAAATAAAAGCCTATTGCAGTATGTATATGTATGTATATGTTGCCAGTGAGAAGCTATTCTCTTGAGTTTGTTTCTCTTAAAATGCACTTAAGTGAATTTTCTATCCTAGTATATATTTTCTAATAAGCATATATGTTCTTTCTAATCCAATTAGTCGTTGTTCTTTCTTTTCTTATTGGCTTTATATATCTTATTGTTTTACCTTGAAGTAAAATTATCCAATATCTTCTTACTGTAAATAATCTAGACTAGTCTTACTTAGTGTCCTTGTGTTAACTTGAAGTCATGAGTTTCGTTCACTTTTCAAGTCATGGCTTTGCTTAGATTCATGGATTTCTACCTCTATTCAGTTCATGGGTTGTGGAATTGTGAGTTTCTTCCCCCTTTTAGTTCATGGATCTGGTTAGATTTTTGTAACTCGCCACCATTAGATAGGTTTGCTAGTCTAAGTGGATAAAATCATACATTATTACATCAATTAATCTCCACTTATCCAATTTCCACTGTGTTTGGAATTTTGATCCCAACTGCTTTGTCTCAGGGTTTTTTGTGGCCGAATCATACAAACTACAATGTCCCAGGACTTCATATGAGTTCACTATTTGATTTGTCACTAAGAAACGATAAGTAGAAATATCATAAATTTTTTTTTCTTCCCT
Organism: Trema orientale; assembly: GCA_002914845.1. Taxonomy (NCBI): domain Eukaryota; kingdom Viridiplantae; phylum Streptophyta; class Magnoliopsida; order Rosales; family Cannabaceae; genus Trema; species Trema orientale. The sequence goes on from JXTC01000204.1 coordinate 541,073, forward strand.
AGTTTGGTCTGAACAAAAAGAAGATCATTTGGTCTGAACAAATGCATTATGTTATTTTTAAATTAATGGTCGAATTTTGTTATTTACTTTACTTAAATTAGACTTATATTGTGCTTTGATATGTATGAGTTTTTATTTTTAGAATTTAAGTTATGTTTGTGAATCTTGGTATTAGTATTATGATATTGTATATTTTATATTTCATTTCCCTAAATAAAATCTAGAGCGTTTTAATGAATTATAATTTAAAAAATTTTAGAAAATATTTTTCACGTCACCAAAAAAGTAACATGGTAGATCTAGGGGATTTAACGAATTCAAATTAAAAAAATCCTGGAAAAAGTCTTCACGTCCCTTATAAAGTGACGTCATATGTCTACTAAGGGACGTGAAACACTGCACTTACTACGGCGGTCACCTACACGTCATCACTTTGGTAGGCGACGTGGTATCTAATAGATAACACATATAA
>JXTC01000205.1:8446-29523 GCA_002914845.1 Trema orientale
CAACTGTGTAACAGCTGGCCGTCCACATAGCAAATGATCCGAGCATGGGCCCCACATCGTCCACGTGGCGAACGATTAAGTTAGTGGGCCCCACACCCAGGATTCTTTGTACACCAGGCATGTAGCCATCTTGGCCTTTTCGGCAGGTAACACCAGGCATGTAGCCATCTTGGCCTTTTCGGCAGGTAACAATCTATAGTAACAGAACATAAGATAAAACAACAGGCAGGAAAAAAAGGGGAAAAAGAAATACCGACGTGAAAATATGACCCCGTAAAAAAAAAAAAAAAAGTTGTCACGAGCCCGTAATCTCTTTTACGAGTACTCAATATGCTAACTGTGGATAAGCTATTCTTCATCTAATTTTTCTCCCAATAATATCCTTGTTCTGTTAGTTTTTTTTCTTTCTTTGATCCTAATATAATTAAATAATTATTTAGTAAACCAGGGTTACTTTTGTTCTTCAGTTTTTTTTTTCTTTTCTTTTAATGCAAAATTTGATGTTTTAGCACTAAGCAGCGGAGTTGCCGGTCTTTTCTATATTTATCTTTCTTTTCTTTTCTTCCGTTAGAATTTACTGCTTTTTTGCGGAGCGAAAGATACAGATAAATAGAGATATACATTAGTGTCATAGAAATTAATCCTATATATACGCACACGGGAGATTGAATAAATCTCAATATTCTACCTCTTTGATGGACACTGTCGTGCGATCCGGTTGTTTTTCCCATACTGTCGTTTGGTAATGGGTTTTTGAATCATATGTAAAGGTACTCTAGATGATTCATATTTCAAGTTTGACAAAAAAATTACATATGGTATACTTCTTTGTATTTTGAAAAATAGATGCCATAATATTGCATGAAAGATAACATAGAAACAAACTGATGAAAGATCGTCAAATGCCCCTTCTTATATTTTTAATTTTTATTGCCTATGTATATCACCAATTCATAGATCCGTATGAAGTGTTCCGGGAACAACATCTTACGTACCATCAATATTTCAAGATACATATATAACACCATTCAAATGAGCTTCAAACTCTGTTCCAATATGGCTTTGAAATAACTCATCTTAGCTCTAGTACTCAGTGCCAGACCAACTTCAACCCCACCTTTCTCGTCTCCATTTTCCGCTAGAGAAAAAGCGCCCGACACATCAATCTGAACCGACTCGGTCCGTTTCGGCCTCCCCCACCCGAAATCCGAATCATAAAAGCCCAATTTAGGCGACCCAGCCACCGTAACATGTTTCCACAATTCTGCTACTTCCTTCCATTTCAGCATCCACTTCTCAGCCCCTACCAAAGCTCCCCTCTCCAACTCCGCAACTCTCTTTCCTATAGCTTTTATGGCCTCAAATATTCCATTTTCTCCCAGTAGCTCCTTCCTCTTAACCGACACAAAGCAAATCGACAAACAATTTCCGAAATAGGTAGTTGGGATCCGAAACTTGAGGCGGTTTCGACAATCCGCTACGAAAATGAAGTAGTAAGGATCACTGTCGTTTGAGATAATATTGGTATTGCTCTCACCAAACTCCTGTGATTTGGTCAAACATACCCATATTAAGCCGCACGTAACGACAAACGAGGTTGCATGTCGTAACGACGTTGAATCGTTGTCGTTTGCAAATTGCTCCGTAGCCCAACGTTTAAGCCTCTCAATCTGGGCCTGGCCCAAAACAAACGTGGTCCGAACCGTATCGGCCGGGCCTGCATCCTTGTCCCACGTGGACGCCAAGCTCCACCACTCGTTCAGGAAAACAGGCTCCAGCCCATCTGGGTCTTCGACCGCAGCCCTGTCATGACACGGCAGTAGTGGTGGTAGAGACTCGTTCTCGTGGACCCGACTCCGGTCCCCTCTCTCCTTGCAAATGAACGCCCATGATTTCATGAAGTGGTGAAACGCTCTCCCATCAGCCGCCACGTGGCTGAATCGGACCCCGATACAAATTCCCGAGTTCGGAAAGACGCAAACCTGCAGAGCCAGAAGAGGGGCAACACTCGCGTCCCCTTCTCTGCGCGGCAGAGGCAACTTCGGGACAAATGGGTGGAGTTCTTCGGCGGCGCGTGGGCCGTCATTGTCAGCAAAGAGACGGTTGAATTCGGCGGAGGACTCGGCGACGGTAAGGGTTACGGAGTCGCCGGCGGTGAAGAGGATGTGGGGCTTGGCCGGCGGCGGAGGGAGAACGAGTTTTCCGGCGAAGGGAAAGAAGTGGCGGAGAGTAAGGGAGAGAGAGCGTTTGAGGTTAGGGAGGTGGGTTTGTAAGAAGTGTGGGGTTGAGTGAGGGTATCGGTAGAAGTAAAGCGCTGCATGTGGCGGCAAAGGAGCCATGGGATGTCGAAGAAAGTGAGCGGAAGAGAGGTTGTGGGGACTGAACCAGGCGGCGGAGCCGCCTGGGTTTGGTCCAAGATTTTGACTGCGTCAGGCTCAGTCGGCGGAGCCATCTTTGATGATTGATGAATTCGGTTATGGCTGGTTTGTTGCCTAGTAGAAGCAGGTAATTGAAAATATTGTAGCTTGATTTGCTTGTTCTTTCGTCTTTCATTATTATTTTTTAAGTATTAAAAAATGGATTCAGTAGCTGTAGCTTGTAATCTCGATGGTCGTTTGACCAAAACTAAAGTTTTTTTCTTTTTTTTTTTTTGGGTTTAATATTATAAGTTTGTTAATCCCAGTCCTTTGGTACAGTAAAGAATCCGTTTAGTTACAATAGTGGAACGATAATGATAATGATAATAATCAGAAGGAAATGAAAAATAATAATAACGTAATTATGTTGTTTGGTTAGAGTGTTGGAATCAATAGCTAAATGGACATTCTTATGTTTAGTTAACTGTTAAAAGAAATAAAATTAGTTATATAATGACAAAAATATTCTTTATTTTAATTATTTTAAATTAAATTTAGTAATCAATTATTTTATTTAAGTATTTTACATTTAGTATTATTTTATTTTATTCAATTATTTTATTAATTAAATTATTATTTTATTAAATTATTTTATATTTTGTTTTAAATTATTTTATTTATTAAATTATTTTGTGTTTAGCATTATTTTATTTTATTAATTAAATTATTTAACATTTATCATTATTTTATTTTATTATTTTTCTAAGTTATTTTATTTATTAAATTATTAGATTTACAAATTATTTTACATTTAGTATTATTTTATTTTATTATTTCATTAAATTATTTAATCAATTAAATTATTATTTTATTAAATTATTTTGCATATAGCATTATTTTATTTTATTTTATTTTTTTAAAATTATTTTATTAATTATTTTTATTAATTTCATTATTATTTTATTAAATTATTTTACATTTAGTATTATTTTATTTTATTAAATTATTTTTTTATTAATAAAAGTATTATTTTATTAAATTATTTTACATTTAGCATTATTTTATTTTATTATTTCATTAAATTATTTTTATTAATTAAATTATTATTTTATTAATTTTTTTTACATTTACGATTATTTCGTTTTATTAAATTATTTTTTATTAATTAAAGTATTATTTTATTGAATCATTTTACAATTAGTATTATTTTATTTTATTATTTCATTAAATTATTTTATTAATTATTTTTTTATTAATTAAATTATTATTTTATTAAATTGTTTTATATTTAGCATTATTTTATTTTATTTTATTATTTTATTTAATTATTTATTATTTTATTAATTAAGTGGTATTCCATTCCACCCAAAAATTTTACCATATTTCATTCCAATGGAAAGACTTTTCCTATTTGTATTTTCTAATCACACAATGAAATTAGATCATTTTGGAATTGTTTCTGTTCCATTCTATTACCCCAACCAAACATGATCTAAGGAGACTAATGGTGTAAGCGTCGATGAGGTAGGCAAAAATGGTAGGCCGTTTTTAATTTAGGCGGCCTCCTAACATTTCATATGCTTATCAATGCTTTTTTTCTTTTTCTTTTTTTTTTCTGGAATTTATCAATGCCTTATTTGATGACAATAAATGTTAATGGAATACTTTTATGTCAAAGAATGACTCATGAGTTATGATCCATCCTGCTGGTCATTTAATTAGGCTGGCTTTTCCTATATCCTAAGATTATTTTAAGACTTAGTCTAGGGGGAAAAAATCATTGCAAATAACAAATAAAAACCTAGGTCCATTTCCATCACATCACATCACATGAATTGCACCCCCCACCAAAAATTTGCAAGGATCTGAATTCATCCCTATCTCAGATTCACACACCAAAATTTCTAATTTTCTATCTAAGCAAATAAATCAGTAGATGGGAACAATTAGTAGTGGATTAGTGTCACTACAAGGAGTGGGCTCCATCAGGGTTGGAAAGTGGGATCTGACGTCAAATCTTCCTTTTTCTATAATATTATAAGCCAACAAAAATAAAAAAAATACATAAAGAAGAGCAGCCAACACGTGCTTGTGATACCAAAACCGAACCATGAATAATGAATATCCCGCGGATTTAGACCCATCCAGCCTCCCTCTCTTGGAAGGAACACACAATGCGTTCTAATAATGAAGATTCCTTCTTTTTAGAACCCGTAAAAAGACTACGAATTACATTTAGGAGATACCTAGTAATCTAAAAATAAATAAATGAAAGAAATTCCGCCGCGTTATCATTTATTTATTTATGTTTTATTTTTCTAAACATTGGCCTTTTCCAATCCATTAGATCAACTGAACTGTTTCGTAATTTAATTAGTAGAAAATATTTACTAAAAAAAAAAAAATTCAGTCAACGTTTCCCTTCGTATCCTCCTCTATAAGCGTTCCATTCCCACCTCTCTCTTTCTCTCGTTCCTGGATCTGAAAAATATTTATAAAATCACAAGTTTTTCTTCCTCTTAACACAAATTTGATCTTGATCTCTTTGCCGATTTAAATTCGTTTTTCAAGGTATATTTTCATCTCCTCCTTCCCCACTAATTGCGAGCTTCGCTTAGAGAAGTGACTTCTTTCAATGATTTGATTTCATATTCTTGATTTCAGCTCTCTTTCTTCTCTGTTTGGTTATTCAGAAAAATGCGTAAGAAAATTTTGAATAGTTTTGGATTTTCAAGGATAATGCATTGTGTGGCTATAGCTCTGATAAAATATCTAACACCATAATTCTGAAAAGTCAAAAGAACCAATAATTTGTCTACCCTCTATAAGTCAACCTCTTATGATTTGCCTGCTTGCTTAATGTTTGCTTATGCGTGTTTTTTTAATTATAAATATTAAGATTGGTATTATTAAATTAACTCTGCAAATTCAGATTCTAATGGCGGATTCTGATTCCAAGGCCGAGTTCTTGAAGGAGTTCCTGATTCCAAATTACATACTAAAACCCGAACCGAAGGGCCAGATTTGTCATAAACCCAAGTGCCCTGTCATCATCTTCATCAACTCCAGAAGTGGTGGCCAACTCGGCGGTGACCTTTTCAAGACCTATCGTTCTGTTCTGAATAAAAACCAGGTGCTTGATTTGGGGGAGGAGGCTCCTGATGAGGCTTTGCGCCGAGTTTATGTCAATCTTCAGAGGTTGAAGAGTGAAGGAGATGAGTTTGCGAAGCACATTGAGGAGAAGTTGAGATTAATTGTGAGTTTTTTTCTTGGGGTTGCGTTTACTGTCGATTGTAGACGAGTTTCTTATATCAAACTGTATTTTGGTTTTGTCTCTCAGGTTGCGGGGGGTGATGGAACTGCTGGGTGGCTTCTTGGAGTTGTTTCTGACCTCAAGCTATCTCATCCGCCACCAATTGCAACGGTCCCCTTGGGAACCGGAAACAATCTTCCATTTGCATTTGGCTGGGTAGGAACAACCTTCCTACTATCATTTTTAAATCACCTCTAAATGTTTGGTTGCCTCTCTGTCTGGCATTTCTTTTAACTTTTATCCTTACATACTTTTTTATGATCTGAGGTCTTTCATTTTATTTTTTTTCACCCTTTTGGAAAGAGTTAATATTCACATGAACTGAGTTGTTCTTCTTCGAATTCTATATTGAAGCTAGAATTGGTGGTTTTTTTTTTTTTTTTTTTTTTCTCTCTATTTGACTATAACAGGGGAAGAGAAATCCTGGGACAGATAGTAATGCTGTGGAGGCATTTTTGGATCAAGTATTGAAAGCCAAGGAAATGAAAATAGACAGGTCTCGCTGTTATCATCATCTCTTTCTTTTGTTTCTTCTTCTTATTTATTTATTTATTTTTTTCCCCACCGAGATACTGTTTGATATAGAAAGCTTCTCTCGATCTCTCTCAGATGTTGTTACTGATTTTTATTTTTTTTTTCTTCCCTCTATTTGATTGTGATTAGCTGGCATATTATGATGAGGATGCGGGCTCCAAAAGAAGGTCCATGTGATCCCATTCCACCTCTTGAACTACCACATTCTCTGCATGCATTTCAACGTGTCTCTGAGACGGATGAGCTGAACTTGGTGAATATGCCCATTTTCACTACATATTTCTTGCCTGTATTGCTTTTAGATATAGAAACTGCATCCATATGCTTGACGATTATGGTTTCCATTCGCTGAGGGCTCTGGTCGTTTTCCTGATCTGCTAGGAAATTATTTAGTAGAATTGAGAAAAAAAAAAAAAAAAGGGTCTATATTTCTGGCTTGCTTGAACTTCTTTTGATAAAGTATGTGTAAGAACTTCTTTTGAACTTCTTGTCAGGAAGGGTACCACACATTTCGTGGGGGATTTTGGAACTACTTCAGCATGGGTAAGAGTGTTTCCCAAGGATTGTTGACTTGACTATTATTAGAGTTTCATTCTTCAAAGCAATATTACTCTTTCTAAGAGGCATTTTAATAAATAGTGAGCTTTCTGTTTTTTGTTACAGACTTGCAGCTTTGTCTTTCAAAATTGTCAATTTAAAGCTCTCTGTTATTAGTTATAATTTTTAATTTTCAAGCTTGTCAATTACATTTTTTTTCTTTTTCTTCTCCCACTAATCTTAGTACTAATGTAGCTTTTCCTCCCTTTCATGTCGGCATTGACCCCCTGATATATTACATTAACTTCGAAATGAGTCATTATTTCTTTAAGGAGTTTACCTGATTAAGGAAAAAAAAATGTTGCCTATTTTGATCTATAAATTTCAAAGGAAACGTCCTATGCTAATTCCCAAATTAACAGATATCTGTTTCATTTTGTGCTAAAATATTTTATCAACTAAGGCTATGTTTTAGCTTAAAATGGATAATTTTTAAGCTTGTTGGCAATCACCATTTGCTTGTAACTTATTACTTTCTAACATCAGTGTTCTAATCTGTTGTCTACAGGAATGGATGCTCAAGTATCATATGCATTTCATTCTGAGCGGAAGTTGCATCCAGAGAAATTTAAGAATCAGTTAGTTAATCAGGTACTTCCTGCACATTGATGCCAATGGGAGGATAATATGAAGTATACTCTATGAAATAATTGATGAAGAATTTAAATTAGCTTTATATAGTTATTAACAAATTTATTATCTGTCATAAGAATATGTAAAACATGATCTTAGCTACTACTTTTTATTTCCGGCATTTTAGAGAAAACAATCAGAACATCTAGTCAATTTTAAGCACATCACACTTTTATTCATATAATAGATGTGTATTCATTATAGATCCCATTATGGATGGTGAACTGTGAACGAAGAGTGGACTAAAGCAGTTTGCTAATGCATGAAGGTCTAAAGACATGCTTTAAAAGTTCCAAGTCTGTTCCACTTATTATGTCCTTATTTTAACCCCGAAACAGAGTACTTATGCAAAGATTGTGGGAGAGCAAGGCTGGTTTTGCGCTTCCCTTTTCCACCCCTCTTCCCGGTAAGTGTATAGATTGCCAAGCGAACAACACATTGCCATGATTTATCCTCCTCCATATTTTCATAGATGTATGCTGCTATGAGGTCTCCTTTTGGACCTAGTCCTGAAATAATCCTGCAGTCAACAGAATGTCTTTTATAAAATAAGGAAATAAATTCTCTAAATGCAGGAACATAGCTCAACTTGCGAAAGTGAGCATAATGAAAAGACATGGTACCTGGCAAGAGCTCTCCATACCTCAGAGGTAATTTTTTTATATTTCTAGTCATGATTGAATTGAGCTTGGGATACTAGGGTCAAGCTTGATGTTGATTTTTAATCACTGGTACACCTTCTGCTGGTTCCTTGATAAAAAGGTCCATGCAGGTGACTCCAACTCTGCTATCAGGCTTTTGGTTGAGATTGGTTCTTGTTTTGCCAACCCTATTTAATAAACCCTTTTGCTGTTCCCTCTTGTGTGATTAGACTTCTACTCTGCAAATGTTAAAAAGCTAGAAATAATACTTGGGAAGACCATCCATTTAATGCCCATCCATTCATATATAAAATTTCGGAGGGAGTCTTATTAGTTGGTATTTTCTTACATGCATTATTGCATCATCTTAAGGTTTCCTAGCATCTTGTAATCTTGTTAATAATACGTCATAGAGATTTAAAATGTGGTATATGTTTGGTTTCCAGTTACAACTTTTCATTTACCTTTCTTTTTCCAAAATCTTCGTTTTTTTCCTTTATCCCTTTGCTATAATCTAGTTCCTTTGCTGTTTCTTCTGTATTCTTTCGCTCTTTCTTCTGTAATGTTTAATAGTTACTGAGTTTCTTGCATTTGTACTAGATTTTAAGGATCCTGTCTATTTCTTGTCAATTTTTAGTCGCTCTTTTTGCATAAAGGAAATATGTTTTGCATAACTTACAACCAAGTGTTTGACATGTTCTCTAGATTTTTAATTTGTGTACTTTTGTTCATTTTCTCACAGTTGTCACCCTATTGTTCTTACATTGACTCGCCATTCTCATTGCAGCATAAGGTCAATTGTATGCCTCAACCTGCCTAGCTTTTCTGGCGGATTAAACCCTTGGGGAACACCAAACAGCAGGAAACTAAGAGATGTTAGTCCAAATATACAACTTGTCCGTTTATGTTTCTCCTTTTATTTTTATTTTTTTTTAAAAAAAAAGAAATGGAAAAGGAAGGTTCTAAATATTAAATCGAATCTTCATTAAAAGAAAATTTAAAAAAAAAGGCTTCGATATGATAAATACCTTTTTGAATTATCACTTTACAGAGAGACTTGACTCCACCATATGTAGATGATGGCCTTCTTGAGGTTGTTGGTTTTAGAGATGCTTGGCATGGGCTTGTATTGCTTGCTCCAAATGGGCATGGAACTCGTCTTGCTCAGGTAATAAATGAAATATGATGCTAGTTTTTTCTACCATACACAGCAAGTGCAGAACTATCTGCTCGACAAGAGGATTTATTTCAAAGTGTCTTGATGATCCTACGGCAATATACAAACCAGAACTAGTATGCTCAAGAGAAAGAAAATTGTGAATATCTGAAGGGTCAGTTCAGAACTTGTATTGGTGGTGGATCTCTTTGCCAGGGTGATCTATGCAAACCACTCTATCTAGTATATTATACTAACATTTATTCTTTTATGGTTCTAGGCCCACCGAATCCGCTTTGAGTTTCACAAAGGTGCCACTGATCACACGTTTATGAGAATTGATGGAGAACCGTGGAAGCAGCCCCTGCCAGTTAACGACGAAACAGTTGTGGTAGAAATCTCCCACCTTGGCCAGGTAAACATGCTTGCCACACATGATTGTAGGTCCAAAAGTGTTTATGATCCCTCCACACCTTCAAGTCATGGAGTTGAGGAAGACGATGGTGGTAATGGAGATGACTTAGTAGAAGAAGGGGAAGAGTTTAGGAAGTTTGGTGCAGCAGACACATTTAAGATCCCGGATGGGGTTGATATCACTCACCTTAGTTAAGCCAGTTAATGTCGAGCTCGTCGTAATAAATTATTTTTTAATGATTACTGCCCCAATTATTGTTCGATTTTCTGTGATTGGAAACATAAAAATGGCAAATGTGATATAGCAGTTAACCTTATGGGGTCTTTGGCTTTTCTCCCTGCTTTATATAGGAGTTGTCCCACTGTATTTATCATTTGTGTATATTGGCTACTGTTGTTTGACGTTTGTCTCATGAGTTGCAACAAATTTCTCTGCATTAACGTTTATCAACTCCGTTAAAGCTGGTGATGCATTGGCATAAGGTGTATTCATTCTAATGAAAAGTTAATACATAGAATCGAAAAAGTTATTTTACTTTGGAGTTGGTCACTGCGCATTTCGTTAAGGTCATTGGTGAGTGGGGACTGACTAAGCTTATAATTAAATCTGTATAACCGAACGCGCGAATTTGAGTACAGGGCGAGAGATGGATTGAGCACCGAGCAATTTTGATTTCTTAAGAGAATACATTATCATATCCAAATTGTAGGAATAGACGTATTATACATTTGGGTCAAAACAAATTTAAAAGATGTTTGAAACAAATGAGAAGTATATGTGTGGTGAATGAACATGATAGGAAGTAAGAAAATAGGATATAGCTGGTTCCTCGTTTTCACATATATATATATGAACTGAAAAAAGTACAAGCTGAGAAAGCCTAAACTGTGAAAACTCCCAACTTAACCTCAAAGTCATCGAAAGTAATATGCGATTCCATTTTATCAGTGATCAGATTCGAAGAAGAAGAGACCACAAACTGAACTACTGGCGTGCATACTGGTAATCTCCCAAACATTTGGTAATGGCTTCATTGGCCGTCGACCCTGTCCTTTCTTCTCTTTTTTTCTTTTCCCTGAAAGGCATAATAACCCACAGAATTAAAACCTTGTTATTTGTCGTTTTTTTTTTCGGTTTTTGTTTCAGTTCTAACGTGCTAACTCTTTCCTTCTTCGTACTCATTCCAAAAAAAAAAAATCATATCCTTTCACTCATTTTCCATCTGATAATGTCTGGAAGTGTAAAAGTAAGAACAGAAAAAACTTCATTGTTTTACCTTGACCATCATAAGTTTTGTAAAACTTAATTAAAGGAATGCAAAAAACAAGATTGTTCAACTTGTGGAGTTTGAAAGGTCAAAGGTAGTAAACTAGACTCATCTAAAGATTGGAAAGTCCCAAGTTGCGGGTTTCATGTGACTTGTAAATGAAAGGACTTGTCAGTTGAGAAGGACAACTTATTACATAACAACAAACAATAAATCACCTCCCAGCCATAAAATTTGATGTTTGGAAAAGTTTTTGTTTATGCAGGTTTTTGCATATTCTCTAGTTTCAATCTCAGTAAAACTATTCCAAATTCTGGGTGATTATCACGTTCATGCATCAGAGCTTTACTCTAGATTCTGGATGGTTATTGTGTTCATGCATTCTGTATCAGTATGAATCAAGTGATTTGTTAATGAGGGATTTGTTTATACCTGTCAACGTATTCCCTTAGCAGTTCCTTTGCCTGAACGAGTTTGGAGAGCAGATTGCGATATACATCAAGGTCACGGTCCACACTTCTTTTGTTAACGTTTAAAGCTGTACAAAGCTGCGGGCCAGCAACCAAAGTGTTAACGCTGAAACTTCAGTATATAATTATCTCCCTATGCCAATGAAATTAACAAAAAATGTCTAGCTCCTTACTCCAGTTTAAACAGCTGTTGCAGACAGCGATTTGAAAATCATGACAAACTTTAAAATCAAGAGATTGTGTGTCTTAAATCTGTTCTGCTTGTAGTCAACTTTCATATGGACTCAAGCCATTTACAAATGTATGGATTCAATAACGAATAAAACAAGTCATCAGAAGTAGAATAAAATCCTCTTATACAAAATTAAACAAAACTAATCGCACTTGTAACAAATTGCATAAAAAATGCTATTTCATAACTGGGTTAAGGATTGGGAGCAATAGACAACACTTGCATGTCTCCATAAATATGAAAATTGAAGAATAGTTTTCACTAGGCAAGTCACGAGTCTGGCAAAGAATCAATTGTTAATGCGGAACACAAAAATATGATGCAACATGTCCTACTAGCAGTTAGCACATGTTTGGTAGTGACCATTCCAAAGCTGGGCTAAATACTGTTGAAGTTGCAGTACAATATCTCATAAAACACGAGAAAATTAGACCTTCCGTGTGGATCAGAATAAAACCATCTAAAGATAACAACAAAATCTAGCAAACAAATCTTGATGCAGGACTTAAGATAATCTGACTATGACTACCGTATACTAGCACAATTAGACAAAGAATTAAAGTTTGGTTCAATGTATAACTTGTTCTTATTGCTGCATCTGCATGCACAGTGACTTGTAGCTGCAGACTGCTGCCCCTTCTGAAAGATAAATGTTTGAGAGGATACTTTAGGGAAAAAGGATAGGTAGAGCTCCCATACTTATTTATTTCAGGCCCAATAAACTTTTCTATTCAAGATGGACAGTAACACTGTAACAGGTAAGTAAAAGTATGCAATCTAGACTTCACAAATGTTATTTGCTTAAAACAAGGAAACAAAAGACTACGAAAGGGTGACTTATAACAAGTTGCTCACTATATTTGAGCCATATTCTATTAGCCCAAATTTCTGATGCTATGATCAGCCAAGATCGCGCAGTAATTAACCTGAATGGATATGGATTATTTAGGCAATTTGGCTTTGAAAAAAAAAAGCCCCATTGAGTTAAAAAATTCAAGAGGATAAAGGACAACCTTTTCCAATATTGTTGGTTCAGTTGCATTTGCCAACTCAAGAAGACGGAAGAGCCCAACAGCAAAGAAACGGCTGTAGCTGAAATTTCCATTGGCTGCTCTTTCTGAAATGTCCTTCAATATCCCCTCCACTTCTCCTTCTTTGGATGAAAACTCAACTAATGAACTTGAATTCTGGACCCGAGCCCACTCTTCCAACCTTTGTGAATCCAGTCTATAATGAAAGGCAGGATTTTCGTACAGTAGAATATTAGAATCCTTCTCCAATATATGTCTAATAAATTGATAATATACAAAGCAAATTTTCTGAATTGTCCCTACAGTTTATAGAAATACAGCTCAAGATTGTTTTCTTCCCGTAAATAATCTGATAGGTATGTATTGATGATACTCATTTTTATGCAACTACTTTCTTGAGCGTTTTTTGAACCACCCAAGGTTCTACAAAATGCAGCTTTTCTTAATCACAAAGAAGAGAAGTCATGTCAATTTCTATATCACATTACTTAATTATTGTTTGTTTGTTCTTTTAACAAAACTTAGACTATGAGAATATACTGCAAACTGAAATAAAATGATTAAAAAGAAACATAAGAAAGAAGTACCAAAAGGAAGGACAGAACTTTATATCCAAACCTATATTGCTCTGGATCCTCGTTTAACGCCCTTATGTATGCTTGGAAGATGGCATCTCGATCTTCATCACTGGGGTATCCATCCATAAGTTGATCATATACAGTGACGGAACCAAGAGCAAAGACGGGGTCATAACGGAATGTCTTCTTGTATTTTATCAAATGTTGCTGGACAAGCAGCTCCTGCAACACAGTGTTATAGACACTTGGGATTGGTCGTTTATAAGCCTTGAGAAAATTTAATTTCGTCTCAGCTACAGTGGGCGCGGCGTCTGCACATTAAGTAAACAAACATGTCCTCACCAAAAAAAGCTATGGCCATTTTCTTCTTAGTAGAGAAATCTAAAGCACCAAACTTAATACAATTGGAGCATATTGAATATGGAATCCAAAAGGCAGGGTTGGTCCTAAACCAAATAAGCACATCAGTTTCTCTGTTAATTAATGAGTTCGGCGTCAAGTCTCCATTGCCTAAAACAAATCTAAAGGCGACAAGTACAGCTTCAAAAATTACATCATGTAATAAAAGATAAAGTGATTATGCAAAATTAAATTCCACCTTAGTTTTGATGTGCCCAGAAAAAAAAAAAAAAAAAAATTGTAGCTACATTAGCTCTAACTATAAGTTTAATTTCACTTGAAGAGCAGCTACTGAACTTTATCGGGCAATGTTGTACCTCAAAAAGGAAATTTAATAAGTTTTCACTAAAAACAGTAACTTTTCATAAATGAATCAAATAAATCTTAAATGCTATAGTAAAGAAAGAGAAACACAGTTCATCAGAAAGTTTTCATTTCTGGGCACTAAAAAAAAAAAAAAAAAAACTTAAAATCCATTAGGCAAGCTCAATTCCTAATTTTACTAAAACACAGTAGTAGTGAAGGAAAAAAAAAAAAAAACCCGCATAGGCCAACCTGCAGTAGAAGACATGCAATGGATGCCCATTCGAGAAGTGGAGTTGGAAGCTCGAAAACCAACATAGTGGCAGGAAAAGCTGGTGCGGACTCTGAGCCATTCCGAATTCGAAGCTAAACTTCGAGACGATGGTACCACGGTTCTTCTCTCGGAACATCGACTTATGGCCGAGAAGGACAGGGAAGTAAGAGAAGCCATAGAGGGAGAGAGAGAGAGAAGGATTCAGAGTTGGAAATTTTCCGGGAAAATTCTGAGCATAGTGGAAAGGAAAGTAAAAGAAAGGGAGAGAAAATTTTTGGCGTGAAGGTTTGTATTGGATTTCATGAGAGAGAGAGGTCCACGGAGAAAGGCTTATCCAGTGTATGAAAGGTAATAAGCCCCTTGTGATTTTCTCAACCAGCCCGTAGTTTCTTGACACGTGTCATTATTAGTGATTGTGATTTCTGATTCGTTGGACTTTTTTTGCCTCTATTTTTATTTCTTGCAAGCTACACTCTTATGGGGACGTGGCTGGCTGGTAATATGTGGAGACGTAGATGTGCTTTTCAATAAAGTTGTACAATGAAACGTTAGCTGACAGTGCCTTGCTTGCTTATTCTTGTTCACAAATAATATATAAAAAGAAAATTGCGCTTGTGAATGGGAAAAACTGTAAACTAATGACATGTCGTTTGAGTACATCCGACGACATGCCATTGCTGTTATCTCTTTCTTTTGTACTCAAACGACGCGTCATCTATTATTCCAGCACTTTAAAAAAAAAAAAACATGTCATGTATCAAGTACCCAATGGACGTGTCCTCTTAAGTAACATAACAGCATGTTGTCTAAAAGAAAACGACGTCTCGTATGGATTATAATTAGCAATTTTAAGTATAATAATCGTATTATACACATACGTACGTATTTTTTAATTATACAGCTGAATTATATACTTTTGTCAAACATATTTAAAAATATTTATACTTTTCAATGAAAATATATTATACACGTACATATCTTTCAGTCGTATAAAATACTCCTCACTAATTTCATTTTCTGTATTTAAAATTTTATTTGTTTCATTTAAATTCAATTATTTTTTAATCCTAGTATATGTTTTTATTTTTTATCATATGATACTAATTTTATTTTGCATCACTAAACCTTTAATTTAGATTTTTTTGACCAGCCCTATTAAAGTAGTTGAAAACTATAATTTTTTTTAATATAGAAAATGACACTTTTTAGTAGCGTATTTAATAAATGTATTTTTTTTAAGTTAGAAGTATAATACACATATAAATAAATTTACAAATTTTTAGCGTACACGTAGTTTTAGTTCAAATATTTAAAAGTATTTTTGACAAAAGTTGCAAATTATACTTGTCCGTATTACTAGCCGTTTAATTTATGTCACGTATTTTGCTATTATGGATTACTCAAATTAATAAACATTGCCTCTTGTGAACTTCAATTATCAACAACTAATGTTTTGTGAAGCAGTAAGGGTTTACTTAGATACACTTTTTTTTTCTATTTTTTGTTTTATCAATAAAATGAGTAGTTAGTTCCTCTCAAGACAAATCTTGAGAACATATCCACCTTTCATTTTTTTTAAAAAACATAAAATAGAAAAACAAAAGTATATCCAAAACAAGCCTAGCTAAGATGACCTAAAGTTAATTAATATGGTAAATAGCACCATTGGTTCCAAACGTATTACCATTTTAGCATATTAATCCCTAACATTTTTATTTTGGCATTCAAGTACGTTTCTCTTTATGGCATCGTTAGTCTTTTTGGCTATTCTATCCAAAATTCCGTTAGAATTACTTTGAATGAGAGAAATATTATTTCATTAATCCCTATTATTTAAAGTGTTTATCAATTTGGTCCTAACATTTTTTTTGGCATTAATATCTCCTATTAACAATATAGCATCCACCAATCTTTCGGAAAATTAAAAGTTCAAAGGCGGATATGAAAGAAAAAGTTTATTTAGGAATCAAATTAAAAAAAACAAAAAAATAAAAAACAAAAATTACACTCACACTCTCTAATTTTTGTCACTCTAATTTTTGTCAAACTATACTAATTGTTATGGAACAAAAATAATTACCTTACTATTTTGAAAACTAAAAAGATTTCATATACACTATTCTCAACTATTCAAATTTGACTAAATATTTACTATATCTGTTTTTAATTATCATTTAAATATAAATTGGTTATTCTATAAAAAAAATTAACAAGATATTTACCTAAGCAATATAGCTAATAAGCCTATAAATTTTATAGATTTTTCCATTTTTTGATATTATTCTAAATAAAATAACTAATTATTTATGTGTAAAAAAATAATATAGTTAACCATTGAGATTTTGTAGATTTTTTTTTTGCCTAGTGGTTTCATTATAATTATTTTTTATTTTAAGAGATACTACTGTAATTTTGACAAGAATCAGATAATCCTTTTGTTTATTCATTTATTTTTATTTTTTTCTAAATGATTGGTGGATACAATATTATTAATTAGAAATATGAATGTAAAAAAAAATTATTAGAACCAAATTGCTAAACAATTTAAACCATTGATCTCAATAGCATAATATTTTTCTCATTCAAATGAATTCTAATGGAATTTTGGATATAATATGTTAAAAGGACTAATGGTTTCTAGAAGGAGAAATATTGAGTATCTGAACGCCAAAATAAGAGGTTGGGAATGACCAATATACCAAAATGGTAATACATTGGGGATCAATGGTGCCATTTACCCTACTTAATATCTATATATATATATATATATATGTTATGTATGCGTTGCTTGTAAATTGTATTTTGTTCCTTTATTGTCGCTCTCTTGTACTCATAATCCTCGAACTCTTTTCAGCTCTCCTAATCTCACGTCTCTATATAACGCCATTAGATCTCACTTCTCTCGCTCATCTCTCCTAAAGATAATTATAAAGTTATATTCTTAGGCAAGTAAAGACTTGTCTTAATTTTAACTTTATCCAAAAAAAAAAAAAAAGACTCGTCTTTTAACACAAATTGTTATTTACTCTTACTTAATTCAAACTCATATGGTAACTTATTCAAACATAACTTCATAAAATTGTAAACGGTCAATTCACTAAAGCTCTTCAAATGTTGACATAGCAAAAATTAAAAAAACTAAAGTGGAGTTAATATCCCAACATAAAAGAAAGTAAAAGAAAATGAAAAACAAATATGAGAATCTATTAAGGTTTTTCAACTTGCAAGTTGCAACAGAGGACAATAATGTGTCGATCTTATCCAACTGATGAATTAAACGTGTCCGTTCTATCCATCTATTCACGTGGCAATATGCTCTCTGCTTCAATGTCTATGGCAACAACGTGCGCTGTGCTAGCATATCTTTACATTATGGTTTGATATTGCATAAACTGTAGTACTACAACATAGTTAAATATAATTTCCATGATATTAAAAATTATTTACAAAAGGGTTGTTCTATTGTGTAGACTGTAACCTAGTTACTTGATCTTTGGGGAAAAGTTAGAACTACACAAGCATAAAGAAATGATCGAGTACTATTCATAATTTTGAGGGACTGATGAGTCACTACCATCCTTCAAAAATTTAGGCGGGTCTACATACATCAGTTGCTAGCTAGCTTTGAGCAAAATGTCAAAATATTCTCTGCATTGATTTGAAGTATCCACATATTTTATCCCTCCCCTAAACTTTCACTTTTGATTTTTTGAAGTGGTTTAATAATTGAGGTTAAAACAATATGATCAAAGATTAGTAATTAATTATAAGGATGCTAGATTTTGCCAAGTGGATCACACACCAAGATCTTTCAATATGGATTAGTAGTATTTTATCAGTGGAAAAGGGATCCAGCAGCTCTTATATATAGGAGCCATGAACACAGTTTAGTACACAACTAAACATGCATATAGCTAGCCAATTAGTATTGATCTATTATAATTGAGCCCCTCTTCTTTCATATATTTCACTTTCAGCCCAAGATCTGTTCTATTCTCCAGAGAAGATTTCCCAAGTAGATTCACAAATATAGGATGGAGGGAACAAAAGATCACCAAGCTCCAACTCAATGCAACTCCATCACATCTCTCTATAAGGACTCGGCAAAATGTACCTCTTCTTCGTCGTATTCTTCTGAACAAACGACAACATTTTCTGGTACGTTTAAACGCGAAGCATTTGATAAAGCTCCTAATGAGAACTACAATAGAGATAGGGTCAAACAGGCAGAGGAATCCCTCCGGACGGTTATGTACCTAAGCTGTTGGGGTCCTAATTCCTGAGTTTCTTGCCCTATATATACTTTAATTCAATTAATATTGGTTTGTATTTTCTTAGCTTGCTAGTAGAGCTTCCAAGGTTTCGTCAAAGCACCTGATTGTATATAAACTTTAGTAAAAGATTCAGTATGCTTTGAGTTAATTATTTATAATAATGGATATTATGATTATTACCAATTTACCATCGCAGAACGGAAGAGGACATTCAAATATAAGTTATGGTTATCGTTGAGTGTGAGGATCAGGCTTGTGACTCACAACCAACTACGTACAGAAAAAATTTGACCACATAAATATAAGTAATATATTGTTCCATATGTACAACATGACCCAGCGAAGGACTTTGTTATCTCATTCTCTTGAGATAAAATACCATTAGCAGCAATTTTGAGATTAAGAAGCCTTTAACTTAAAAAAAAAAAAAAAAGAAAAGAAAAGAAATATTGATGAATGAGACAGTTGCTGAAGAAAATGAGGTAGTGAACATGGTTGGCCTTGCTACTCATGAAATGGTGGATAAAGTTCCTTTTTATTTGTTAAGTTGATATATTATCTAGTTTCACGGCACTGGTACCAGTGCAAAAAGCCCATAAATATTATTGATATTTAGTTTTCTATGTATATATATGGTTGCCATATGTATGTATCTATATACATACATATGTTCTGCAGAACTTACGTACAGATTTTATGTCAAAATCTCAGTTAGGAATTTATAGTCCCAGTATTGATTGACTTGGACATGCTTAGGGGAATTTATGTTAAATTTCTTTATTACTTTTCATTATACTCTGCAAAATTTAGCACGAGGAAGTAAACTTATGAAGCAATTATTTTTAGATGAAGCCTTCCTCCTACCATAGACTACTATAGGTTCTCAGCCAACAGAGAATACCCCCCACTCCCCCAAGAAAAAAAAAAAAAAAACAAAAACAAAAAGGAAAAACCTCTGCCATATGGACTAAATTCAAGAGTGCTATCTTCTGATACAGGGAGACCCACCTGCACACAAAACATAAACAAGAAAGACAAATTTCAAAGGCTTTCGCATGTAATTTAGGTAAAGATATATTGAAAATATGTAATAAGAGTTTTAAAGAGAGTAAGGAGCTTACATGCAAAATATATCTAGTTACTAAGTTAGGAAGTGACTAATATTTATTAGGCCCCCAGCAAATGAGATTCATGTCTTTCTCGACCTTTTCAGCTTCTCTTAGCTTTCGTCTCTCTTCCACTACACCAACCTTATTATTCATAGTATCATGAGCTGAAGAATTAGCACATCTAACTTCAGATGACTTGTCAGATTTTGATCTAGATTTTTTCGGAGAACCCATAATAATTGCACTTATCATGGCTCTAGAGTCTAGACTTGTGTTTCAGTGTTATTTACATTCATGCATATATCTACACATATCAATATATGCTCAAACATACATATATATAAACTAAAGCAAGTGGGAATACTATTTATCAAAATTAAAATATATGAGTTAATATCATAGTTGTTTAAGAACGGTGACTTTTAAGCTGTTTATTTAGCTAAACTACTCATGTATCTTAACCAGAGTTATTGTATTTTTCTTTCTTTGTAATGGATTTTTTTTTTCGAATTTTGAAATAAGGAGTAATATTGTTACAATAAAATATAAATGTTAACTAAAGAGTGACCAGAAGACTAACTGAAAAGGTGAATGAGCCAATTTAATCCCATTAGATGAATTCAAAAATAAATCATAAATTGCGCATTTGCTCAATTTTGTCTTTTTTGCTTACAACAAAAATAAATACTTCCAAAAACAATTTAGAAGGTACGACATCTAAAAATGACTTGGTGCCACCACTTTTATTCTTCTTATATAATTTTGTCATTATTAAGCTCAATTCTTTGTCATTTGGTAACAAAATTCAACCACTTTCTTTCGTTCAAGTTTGTATAGGGAAAACTAAGTTGACGACTTTTTTCCTCAAGCATGTCGTAATATTTATAAATCATTTTATTATATAAATGTCTTATCAAATCCAAAATTAACGTTCGGATGACTTTTCATACATGGCACAAGTTATGAGCACGTAATATTACATAATACTCAAATTTACAGCATTACCCTTTTTTGTATAGTCTATAGTATTTTGTTGATATAATTAACATACTATTTGGTCCATTTATATAATTAACATACCATTTGGTCCAGCATCAATTTGTTTAATTTTCTCTTTTTTAGAAAAAAAAAATAAAAAAGTTCCACTTGAATGTGACACGACCTTGCGGCCAAACATGATTATTCTATGAACCATCGTCATTATCATTTTATTTTATAAAAATATTGTAACAGGTCTCTATAGAGTGTTGTAGTTGTGTAAAAGTCATAATAGTAAATAACCGAACGAAATTCAAGTCAATCCCAGTCCCAAATACTCTAGGTTTTTAACTTCAAAAACAGGTGCTTAATTTGGCTGCATTATTGGCTGTCAACAATGCCAAAAACCCAAATTTGTCATTGAGTAATTATGTGAAAATTTGACATCGAAGGTGTTGTGGACTGAACGCCTTAATTTTTTTCGCTAACAAGAGCAATAAAACAGAAAACATACAT
>JXTC01000205.1:29573-72640 GCA_002914845.1 Trema orientale
ATAGTGTCTTGTTCTCAATATAAGAGCTACACCCATTTTTGGCAATTACAGTTTTTTACTATTATGGTGAAATCAATGTATACTGGCCACTTTCCATTCTTCTTTGGAACTACTACTACGTTTGCCAACCAGCTGGGGTATTGCACCTTCCTAATGAACTCGGCTTCGAATAGTCTCCTTACTTCTTCATTGACCACTTTGTTCCGTTCCGCGCCAAATTTCCTCATTTTCTGTCTGACTGGTTTATGATCTGGATCAACATTAAGTTGGTGAGTCAAAATATTAGGGTCTATTCCCGGCATGTCAGAGTGAGACCAGGTAAAACAACTTATATTTTCTTTTAGAAACTCTATTATAGCTGCACGAATTTTGAGCAGGGCCCACAAGGACTGTTCACTCAGAGTTGTTAGGGTCGATCACAATGTCATCAAGTTCTTCCATGTTTGGCTCACCCTACTTTTGTCAGACTACAGGCTCATTGCCTTCTTGTAATTGTTATAAGGCCTCTTTTTTATTCTTCATTGTCGTCTGGTAACATCCTCTTACGGCGGCCTGGTCTCCTTTTATTTCGCGAACTCCTCTTTGAGTTGGAAATCTAATCAATTGATGGAATGTAGATAGAACTGCCCTCATAGAATGAATCCATGGTCGACCTAAAATTATGTTGTAAGCAGATGGACAATCCATGACTAGAAACTTGGTCAAATGATTTTCCCCATTTGCATAAACTAGAAGAGTGATCTGCCCAACAGCTGAGGTTTGTTGCCCATTGAAGCCAACTAAAACAGTTTGAACTTTCTCGAACTACCATTGTCAACCAAAATACATTTGATAGGACAATTACCAATATTTAGTGAAATTATAGTGGCATCATCATATTGACGAGAAAGTGATGATATTTCTCTGTTGTTAAATGGGATTATCTGATCCATGAAGAAATCTAAGGCATCCGTGACTGATACAATTGCTTTGGCCCTCCTTACATGTTGTCTGATCGAGGAGTTGGTTGTTTCACTATAGACTAAACCTCTGCAAATCATGTTTACAACCCGATAAGTTTCTGGAGGAGGTGGGTACAAGTCCTTCTATTGGTTTCTTCTTCCAAAATCTTTCTCCTTTGTTCTGTCAAGAATTCTTTTAAGTGTCCTTTCTTGAAAAGCTCTATCACCTCAAATCACAACTGTCTCCATTCGAAAGTTGTGTTCCCATGGTCATTATGAAACTCGCAAAACTTGTTTTTATCTCTTATGTCAGGATTGCTTCTTAATTTTTCTGGCCAATTAACATCGTTTCGACCACATAGGTGGCATATTACTATGTCTACAACAGAGATATTAAGAGGGTAAGTAGGTACTGGCTCCTGTCGAAGCGGACTCCTAGATCTTCTCTCATCTGTCCTTCTCTTGTTATCAAATCTAGACTCTCCCTAAGAATCTCTTCCTCGTTTCTCTACTCTATAATATTGCTTGGAATCGTCCCTCTGACAAGGTTCCATTTGGTGTCCCTTCTGGTGAGTGGTTTCTTCTTCTAAAATAATGAAACCTCAAGCTCACTAAAGTGCTTCATCTATGCTTTGTGGCTCTTTGGTTGTCAACTCTTCGTACAACTTGGACCCATGAGTGAGTCCTAATCTAAAACCTTGGATTCCCACTCCTTCATTGCATCTTGGGATTTCAATTATCTCTTTATTGAAATGCTTGATGTAATCCTTAAGTGGCTCCCCTTTCTTTTGTATAATTTAGAATAGGTCATGAGTTTTCTTTTTCAGTTTCATGTTGATCGCAAAGTTATTCATAAATATTTTTGTGAAGTCAGAATAAGAGGTAACCAATTCCGGCTCCAACTCGTACAACCACTTAAGGGCAGGTCCCTTAAGACTTTGTGTGAAAGTCTTGCACTTCATTGCATCTATTTTTTCGTGTGGTATTGAATAATTGCTCAAAGTGACAAACATGTTCATAAGGGTCGGTAGTACCATCATAGTCGCAAAGTTTTGGAGCCATGAACTTGGGTGGTGGAATTACATCCATGATATTTCTAGCTAGAGGAGATGCTTTAAGTCCATTCACCAAGACATCATACTCCGTATTGGGTCAGCCACCCTTTTCACTTGAGATTCCAAATGATTCAGCCTTTGGAGAAGAGCGGCCACCTCTGGAGAATGCATGATATTAGACATATTTGGTCCCACGCTCGCTAGAAGTTGATTGGGGAAGCTTTTAATTGAATGCTCTACAGTCAGCTGGTTTCTGGCTGTGCTGAATCCAGTTTGATAAATTGGGTGCATCCCACCAACGGGTGTCATCACAAATTGAGTTCCTCCAACAGGAGTTAATGGTTGCATGCTTGATATTGGACTAAATTGGAGCAGAGAAAACATTCCGCCGAGAGTTTATTGAGAGGGTTGGGTATTAGAGATCGCCCCAATCAGACTCCCATTGGTTAGTCCACGTCTACGCTCTTGTGGGTTGGCAAGTGAATTAGGTGTCTCCAGTTGTCGCCGTAGGGCTTGATTCTCCACACGGACGGATTCATTTTTTGTCATCATGTCTATAACCCGCTTCTCAGTAGCCTCTAATCTCATTGCCATCTGAGCGAGTGAATGCTCCAAATTGTCATTTCCGCTGCTCTCAGTATTGCTGCTAGTAGGATTTCCGTGTCTTGCCATCTTGATCAAGCGAAATTCCTAGTCGTTGCAGGTGAGAATATCGAATAATTTATGACTAAGGCCCCACTGTGGGTGCCAAATTGTAGAGCTAAAAATCTACAATCGAATTTTAGTAAGGCCAATAACCACCACGTGCTCTGCAACCACCTATATCTTGCTAGAATCCGCTTGGAACGCCTGGGGTTGTACCTACAAAAGAGACTCTGACGCTGAAGTCAATCAAAAGTGTTCATGATCCAAAGATGCAATTGTTATTTATAGGCAATTATTACTGAGTATTTCATTCCCTACAAGACTCTTTATAATTATCTAATAATAATAATAATAATAATATCAATATAGAATCAAGTAACTAAATAAAATTGAAGCACTTACCCGATCTTAGTATCCAAATCACGGATATTCCGAAATAAATTTAGGATAAATACCTTACTTAGCGGGTTTACAAGATCATCATTATCTCCTCATTATAGTAGGACCAATTTTAAACGAGTGAAACTAGTGACAAATTCAGTCAGCCAAATCCTATCTGAGTGAAGTACTCGGGTTAGCAATATTTGAGCCAGCTGGATCTAAATTTAAGTCAACTTAAAACGGGCTGACTAAAATTAGTCTCACCCCAAGCTCAATAAATTGATTTATATAGTCAAAATCCACTTAGTTATAAAACATACGATCGAAACTTCCCACCGGTAGCCAAGAAGATTGAGAGGAGCGAAATCTAACACTAACAATCTCTATCTCTGAAATCGGTCCTCTAATATCTTTGTAATGTGGACAACCAAAAGAAGATTATATATATACCCAACTTCGTATAAAGACACCCTATTGATGAATAAAATAACTAAAATAGACAATTTAAGGGGGGAAAAAAAAAGAAAAAGAAAAAAGGCACCCATTCTTCATCTCTCCATTCTTTTTTTAATTTCCCAGGAAAATTCCCGTTCAAAATTTCATTCCATCTTTTGTCTTATTATTTTTTTAAAAATTTTTTTATACATAATTCATCTCCTCGGACAGTTCTAATCTCTTTGATAATCTTTTTAATTTTAAATTAAAAAAAAAGTGAAATTTTTTTGCTTTATACTAAGTTTGTTTTGTTTTGTTTTTTATTTTTTTCCCATATATTGTGTTTCATTTTCTCGCATTAATTATTTATTTTTTTCATAGTTTTTTGTTTAATAACTTAATCTTTTCATCCTAAAAATTAAAATTACTAATTCGTTTTAATTCATAAATTTGCTGGGAAAAAAAATTAGCTTAAAAAGCGTTTGAGGTACTTTTAATATGACTTTTGATTTCTTATCCTGATTTGTCTTTTTATTTATTTTAAGGGTGCCTTAATAATTGTACAAGTGCAAATATAATGCCCACAACCAAAATATATATATATATGCAAAGTTCCAAATATACCCTTATTAATAATCAATTACTACGATAAATTCGCATATGCGCTAGCACCGGTATTAGATCAGGTGACTTGTATTAGTATAATCAGGCTCCAATTATCCAAGAAAAGGATATTAGATAACAATGCCATTTGTCATCAGCTCCTGACTGCCTCAGGGCCGCCAACCCACATAGCAAAACCAAGTAGATATCCCTGGACCAAAACCATAAGTAACAGTTACAGCCTCTGGTTTTACCCAAACTTTTTGTCTCTTCTTTAATTCATTCATGCACCCAACGCCCACCATTTCCCGCCAATAGAGAGTTTTCAGAGACTTTACTTGATCTGTTCTTATGCCCATTTCAAAGGTTAACATGAATCCAGGTTCAAAGGCCCAGAAAGTACTGCAAAAATGAGTAACGGGGCAGCTCTTAGAGCTTTGATTGTGGCCATCTTCTGCAGTTGTTTCAAGCAAGCAAAGCTTGGAAAGTCATGTACTTGTTCATCTGCTGGGGTCCCAATGGAACCCATTACTTATATTATATGAACTAGGATATATGATGGATGATATAACTTTTTTTTTTCGGTAGAAGGAAGATGTAATATATATACATATTAGGAGAGTATTACTATTGCAAAAGCATATAATCGGTTAGAAATATTTAATCTATTTTACAATTGTGCTACATTTTGACTAGATTTGGCGTGCAAATGTAATTTGGTGCATGAGATAGCAAAAGTTAGTAATTTAGTTATGTAATCTATAAAGACGGTGCATTTATTCACTTACAACCGATTATTGTTTCCCTAAAAATGAAAGGAAAAATATTGTTGTTCAATTGAGTTGTGTGAGGGATTGTTGCATTTGATCAACGTGATTGTCCAATATTAACTATTGATTAGTGTGAGTCTCACGTAATTTTTCTATAAGATGATAATACTTTGATTGAATAAGCATTTTCTATAAGATGATAATACTTTGATTGAATAAGCAGTTTATGGCTTAAACTATATATGATTCTTTTCCTAATTTGTTCCTGTACTATATTTGTCTCCTCGTCTTGATGGCATCTAATCCGCAAAGGGAAACAGTTTCTACTTTACTCCCTATATTCCAAGCTGAAAAGAACAAAGTCAGCCGCTGGTAAGATTACACAAAAGCCAAAAGCCTTTAGTATGTACAAAAACCATATGCCAACTAAAAACTGCCTACACTTCAATTTTACCACTTAGCTGTGCGTGTATATTTGGCTTCAGTTTCAGACCTCAATTATTAGTAGTTATCCAGCAAAAGTGGCAAAGCCAGTGCTTATAAAAGCCAAATTAAGCTTATGGTTCTGATCAAAGTGAGAGTGAGTTTTGTATTTGTCAACCTTTTCTTTCTTTCTATTGTGTCACAGGCACAACATAATCAATCATTCAACAAAGCATTAAAAAAATGAGTTGGAAGGGCAAGACTTGGGCTTTTGCAAGCACAGTTGCGGCCATGGAGGAGTTGAAGGACAAGAAATTATGCAGATGGAACTCTAGCTTGCAATCCTTATGCAACCCACATGTAAATAACAATGTTGAACCGTTTTCTTCCTCTACTTCTTCCTATGCAAAAACTGAGACAAAGAGGAGAAGCAAGGAGCAGAATCTGAAGCAACCAGAGGAGTCACTCAGAATAGTTATGTACTTGAGTTGTTGGGGACCCAACTCATGAGCTGGAAAGATGCCCCATTAGTCTTTTTTCTTTCTTTTTTTATTATAAAAATACATTAGCATATATGTATTTGATGCAACACAGCTAGGAGAGGCAATCAGTTTTGTGTTTTGTATAATCTCAATTGAAGATCAAGGTAAAATAAGAAAAATAACCAAAAGAAAATTGTTTTCCACTCCCAAATGGGAATTTTTTCAATTTTATACTTCTAAATTAGATTGTGGTGTTCTCTAATTCTCCAAGCGGATAAACCTCTTTAAGGGTCCATGACCTTGTCAAAAGGAGATTTTTTGGGGGAACAAAAAGTAACTTTACGCAAAGGTTGTTTGATTGTACCATAGCAAGTTAGTAATTTCCCCAGATGAAAATTGGGTAGGTCGAATTATTGCATAGCACAATATTATGAGTTGGATAGGAAAGAAAAGAAAAGAAAAGATGAGAGATGCCTTTTAACAAGAGGACCACATGGGGTGTATCAGTGGGCATTCCTGTGTCCTTATCTTTAATGGCACCGCAAGAACATGTTCAACTGCTATAACATCATGGCATATTATGGCCTTATGCATGCTCTTTAAGCCTTTATCTATTCTTTTAAAGCATAAAGCAGAATCCAACCAAAGGAAAAAGAAAGAGAAAAACAATAAATTTTTTTTGCATAATATGAACAAGTATTGCTTAAGGGGTTTAATTCATTCCTGGAAAATAAGAATGAAATCCGTGCTTTAAGAACATCTTACAAACACAACATGCTAAAAGCACTTGGCCCTTGCTAAATATCTACTCACTCATACTGACGCAAGCTTCCAGTTTTTTTAAAATATAAAAAATCTAATTTTGATTACAACAAATGAATTATGAAAAGGCTTGTATTTTTATTTATTTAATTTTTTTCTTTTTAGGTAGGACTTAGGAGATAGAAGAAAGAACCAAACCAACTGTAAAGCCCGGGAACAAAACAGAAATCAACCTCATGAGGCAGACAAAGTACAGTACATAAAAATTGCACAACTTTGAGATCTGAGCAGTGCAACCAAATTTAACAATAAACTCAAATAAGTCTCAAGCCCAAAATTTCAAACTTGAACCTGCTTAACCTCTGTCAATAACCAGTACCAGAGTTAAAGAAAACCACCGCCATTTCCGACAATCCAAAAAGTGGACGAAAAAACAAAAATAATATTATTGTGAAAGGTCACGTTCAGCTACATTTGCGAAAACTCAATTCAACCATAAAGAGCTTTCACACCCCAAGACACACCCCAAAAAACATATCTTGCAACAAAAAAAAAGGGGACTTTGGGATAGAAAAATCCCAATGTCTATCTTCAAGCACAAAACAAAATCTGTCTTTTTTTAGAAAGCTCTTGAGAGACCCATTTGAAATAGTGAAGTGGGTTTTGTTTATTTATTTATTTTTACTTTTTGGGGTTGGTGGGGAAATGGCTGTTGAAGCTGAGAAATCTGGGTCTGATGGGAAAGTTTGGAGGTTTTGTAAAATGCCGTTTTGGCAAGGGAGAAATGGGTCTTCATCATCTTCTTCTTCGTTAACTTCTATGCATAATAATGCCCATCAGCAGAATCAGAGCCATCAATCTGTGGAGCATATGAGTCTTCAGTCTTCTACTACGGTGTCGTCTGTGGCTAAATCCTTCCTTCCAACTAGGAGGAGGCTCCGTCTTGACCCTCCAAACAAGCTTTTCTTTCCATGTAAGGTTTTTTGGTTCTTGCTTGGATATTTCATTTTTTGTTTTGTAATTTTCTTTGGTGGGCATTTGGGTTTTGGCTGATTTAATTGATCTGGTATGTGTTTTGGTGTTTACCTTCTACTCTATCTTGGCCAGTTCTAGTATTTGGGAAGCTAAACGCTTCATTTTGGTTAATTTAAATTGGATGGTATATCAATATTTGGATATTAGAGCGGTTTCATTTGGTAAAAGCTTATCTGGGTCTTCCCATTTTGTTTCTTGAACGACAATTCTATGTTTTTTTTTTTTTTTGGTTGCTTGATTGGTTGATTTCTTTTATTGTCAATTACGTTGTTCTGTTTTCTTCTCTGTCTCTAGGACTCAAACAATGAGATTGTTCTTTGTGTAAATTGCATGAGTTTGTTCAATGTTTATGCTATTTTAACTGAGTGAACAGATTTCTGATTTCATTGGATGATAATTTCTTATGGCGATTTTTTCGTTTCTAATTCATGGTGTTTAAATTGCTACAGAAGTATTTTCTGATGTGAACATTTTGTGGTTTTAGAATTTTTCCTTTTTTTCCCCCTTCTTTTTCTTGGTTATGATTGGACTCTTAAGCTTTTAAAGACCTTCTTCTTTTCTTAATTTTCATAAAACTGCATCACATTCATCAATGTGTCTTAATTTTGCTCTTGAGGTATCCTGTCACCTAATACCTAAGTGGATGAATTTAAGTTTCACTTGTTGTTAGGTCCATCATTGTTTTCTTTAGCAAGATTTCATTCTAAAATATCTGGATAATGCTTAGGAGCAATATTCTCTGAACTTCCATTGAACTTTTGCTGATTGATGATTGAAAGTTCAGACTTGTTTAAGTTAGACTTGTTTATCTATTTATTGCCTGATTGTTTCGTCTCTTTTATCTGAAGATGAACCTGGTAAGCAGGTTAGGAGTGCCATTGGGATAAAAAACACGTGCAAGTCTCATGTGGCTTTCAAGGTAATTTAGATTTTCCGTACTGTTTTGATGCTGATGTTACTAACTTAATACCTCATTAAATACTTACCAAACTAAAATAACAACATTAGGAGAAGGGATAGGAAAATGGCTGTTCTTTCCCTCACTTTTGGAATGTAAATAGAAGTTCGAACAGTAAAAATTTTCCTTATGTTAATCAGAATTTGGAACAAATAGCCTGCAGTTGAATGTCTGAAAATTTTGCCTGGCATAGAAGGCCTTGAATATGTAGAACATGCTTTTATATGAATCTGGAAGGAGGTAGGTTGCTTCGGTTTTCTGAAACTTTGAACTTAAAAAGTTAGATGTTCAATTTATCACCTTAAAAAAAATGATAGTATCTTGTTAATGCTATCACTGAGCTAATTACTCGCCTATTTTTCCAGTTCCAAACAACAGCACCAAAGAGCTGTTATATGCGCCCTCCTGGGGGAATACTGGCTCCTGGTGAAAGTCTTATAGCAACAGGTAAATTAATTCTTCTTGACCTTCCTTTTACTTTTTCTTTCTGTCTTTGGATTGTTGTTCTCCTCCTATGGTTTTTGCTTTCAGTTTCTTTCACTCCATTTCTAACTAGTGATACACTGAAATTTGAAGTATTAGATGTTAATGATCTCTTTTCAAATTCTAACATGGCCGACAGTATTCAAGTTTGTGGAACCTCCGGAGAACAATGAAAAACCAATAGATCAGAAGAGCAAGGTCAAGTTCAAGATCATGAGTCTAAAAGTGAAAGGCGAAATGGACTATGTTCCAGAACTGGTATCTTTTTTTATATGAATTGTACAGTTGATTAATCTATTTTATTGTTTTATTTGGTAAATTACATTTTCTATATTGGCAGCCCCTTTTGATGACATTCTAATTGAGTTTTGAGTTGGCTGGTTCATTTGAGGTCAAATCTCCTGTTATTGTCATATTTTCAGGAAGTACTGTAACTTTATAATGGATACTCCGTGCATCCAGGATTACTCTTCATAAATACTTGCCATTTTGAAGACTTCTTATTTCTGTTTTTCATTGGTTTTGTTTACTCTATCTTGTGTTTCGCCGGCATGATTGCCTTTCTTTCATTATGCAAGATAATGTAAATATCTTCTTGACAAATTAGACCATAATTGTTTTTAGTTATGAAATCACTTGCCCATGGGCAAAGTTGGGTCCAACCAATTTATGTGATACCGAGTGTTCTCTTCTGTTGAGACTATTGTAATGGGTGGTTAGAAAGTTTCACTTTGGTTCTACTTGTTCTTTTTATGTTTCTTTTCGCAACAGAGAGACCAATGTACTGTATAGTGCTGAACCAAACTTGTCATTTGACTATCTTATGCAGTTTGATGAACAAAAGGACCAAGTGGCTGTTGAGCAAATTTTGCGAGTTATTTTCCTTGACCCCGAACGGCCAACCCCTGTAAGTTGGATTACAAGTTTTGCGGATTTGTTTTCCTTCTGTAATTTTATGCATGTATCATTCATTCATTTGTTATATAGATTGAAGAATTTTCGTTCTTTTTTTCTTTTTTTTGGTTAAGGCTCTAGAAAAACTCAAGCGGCAATTAGCTGAGGCTGAGGCTGCACTTGAAGCACGTAAAAAGCCTCCAGAAGACACTGGCCCCCGAATTGTAGGGGAAGGACTTGTCATAGATGAATGGGTGATGCATTGAACGTTTAGCATCTTTCTTTAACGTTGAGGTTTTTTTGATTTATTCTCATGCGTATTCTGATTTCTGCTCAATTTCTGTTGACTTTGTAGAAAGAGAGAAGGGAAAGATACCTGGCACGACAACAAGTGGAGGGGGTTGATTCAGTTTGAAGTGATTCTTTCTCTCGTTTAGAGATCTTCGCCGTCTAAATGGAGGTTTCCATCTGTGATTTCACAATTTTACATTCTTTTTCCTGTTGAGATCTTCAAGAAAATGTTGCTGCCACAAATGAGCTGTCAAGAGGTAAAGTTGAAGCATGTCTAATGTCTTGTTGTGGATAATGTGAGGAAAATTTATGACTGAAGTCCCTTGATTCATAGCTCACACCTTGTTTCTTGTAGATAGCAGGAACTGAATAGAAAATGGCACTGTTTATTTTGTGATAACGATGTTACATAAAAACTAGCTGATGCTTGTTATTATGGGTGGTTTTGGTTTTCATTCTTGAGTTCTTTCAACATGGGTACTTCCCCTTGTAGCCACTTTGTTTTACTGCAACTTTACATGACCCTTTGTTATGAAGACGTATGAATTCCTGGTTCATTTTAATACTTTCTACGACTTGGAAGGTACTTTTGTCACAGTTTACAGTCTTGCATAGAATGTGAGAGTCGCTGGTCATAAAATGTTCAACACATCAGAGTCATTATTTTACATGGTCTTACCTAATATCATTTAGTCTGCATATACTCTCTAGAAATTGTCCGCACTTACTAAATTAAATTGCGCTTCAGTGGGTGAGTTAACGAGTCTTAGAAACAGATTGTCACCGCCTTATCACGAACTTTGAAGAAATTTCAGACGTGTGAGTGTAAGGAAAGACAATCCAACCCTTTACAACCTTGTAGTTACATACTACCGAGCATTAAGAACATATAGATGATAGGGACTGGTGCAATCATACCATGCACTAGATTCAATCATAACTCCGCGATTAAGTGTGCACTGGTGAGCAGTCTATGATGATTGTGATGCGTCCTTCCATTGAAAAAGAATACAGATGTTACGGACCAAATCTAATTTAAAATTGAGAAACCACTGTATTATCACAAGTTCCTCTAAAAGTAGAGAAAAAGGAGGACCAATAATGGATATGTACCCAAACTCAGTGATCATTATGTTCTCTCAACAGACAGAAGGGATTAAGAATTAAAAGTATGATCTGCAGTCACATGAAAATATAATTCTCATATTAATATAATAGATTTGATAGCTTCGATGTTGGCAAATGTGTGTTGGCAGCTCAACTTGAATGATGGCCATAAGAAGGATAAAATCTTATGCCAACTTTTTTTCTTCTTAAGTATATTTGGATCTAATGGAATTTTGATTGAGATCTGGATACGATTCTGATTTTCTTGGTCCACCAACCCTTTAAAAATTCCATTGCAACCACTCATATTTACATGTTGCATGATGATTAGGCATTATTATAGAGCCATGACATGTAAATTTTTGTTGGACATCCCACTCAGTGATATTATTTTGTTGTCTAAAACATTTGCTTGTGTGTATATGAAGAGGAGTATCTAGTTTTGGCCTTTGCAGATCAATCTTGAAATCCATTTAATTCTAAATATTCTTTTTTGTATTGGCCCCATTACTATATATTATTTTTAAAAGCAATAAAACAATTATATATAGTATGCACCACATAGAGTATTCCTTACCTAAAATGCCGTCGAAACAACGCTGAGTGACTACATTTTCCATTACCATGGTATATAATAGTGACATATTTTGCCTAAAAGCAACTGTTAGGACTTATAGTAATGACTTGGTTTCTTGTAATTAAAGGCATATAATCATGTGGGTTAAACCATAAAGTATCATGATGACTTCGAATTGTTCTGTGTTTCACTGGAGGTAGGAATTGCCTTTAGGTTGAAAACAGAGTTCGGTTCATTCAAAATTTGAAAGCGCAAAATTTTTCATTTTTTTCCTCCGTTTTGTTGTTTTTTCTAGTGATGAAATCCAACATTTCATTAATATATGTTAGTTTCATCAAATAAATGCACTTATTGTCAAAGCTAAATAGTTTTAGACGATATTTAGAGAGAAGTTAGAGAGAGGAGCTCCAACCTGCTCTCCTCTCCTCTCTGCATCAAGCTTCCTTTCTGCAACAGAAGCAAGTTCTTTCTTCCGAATAATGCTATGGGGCACCAGTGGTGTCCAGCACCACAATGATGTGTCAGTCTGTCACTGGTTAATTATAATTATAATTCAGGTGGGACCCATGTGGGACCCAGTTCATTAATTAAATCATCCAGTGATAAACAGACATGTCATTGTGGTGCTGGGCACCACTGGTGCCTTATAGCATTGCTCCTTTCTTCCAGGTGCCTTCCCCTACCGGAGAGGAGATCATTCTCTCTCTTCGGTATGGGTTTTTCTCTTTTACTTTGTCTGTTTTTAGTTTTTTTTTTTGTTCCAATAACTCTTCCTTTTGGAAGGATAGTTTCTCATCTAGATCTAGATCTTGTCTGGGCTCAGTACACCCAAATCTAAATCTGTAGTGGTTTATGTTATTTCAAGTTTGTTTTTTGGTTTTCGTGTGGTTATCCTCCAAATCTATATCAATTTTTGTTTAAATATGAAGAGGTAGTTACTATAGTGGATTAGGCAAAATCTCCTCCAATAAATCAATCAGAGTTGCCAATTCGGATTGGGAAGAATCAAAAGGAGCCATTGAAGTGTTCTATTTTACCTTTGGAGATTTTCTCCAAAATCGTTATCGGGGACCACCGGTACTCCGAGATCTACAAAGATGTTGTCATTTTCAGACTTTTGAATCAATTTCTTGATTATGATTATAAGAGATTATATGTAACTCGACTGACTATTGTAACTCTTACATGAGTTTAATGAAATTGTTTTACTTTTCAAAAATAAATAAATAAATAAATGCACTTATTGTTAGTTGTCACGTAACTCTAAATGTAAGAAATTTGCTAACAGACTTGTCAATAAATTAAATTATGAAATGGTAAAGGGGTAAGTGACCAGTTTGCATTAATAATTAACAAGCACAACACCACCTCGCAACACTGATACAAGATTATTAGATACGATGGTTAATCAGGTTCATCATGTGACATCCATGATAGCCTAATGCTTATCCAGTTCTTGGAGACCGATGTTATATTGTTATCTCTCTTGGGATTATGCTTACAAGCTTTGCCTAACCCCAACTCTCATTTTGCTTCTTTTACATGGGACGTTCTTTCACTCTCATTTTATTTCTTTTACTTGGGACGTTCTTTCTGCCGCTGGTTTTTAGTTCCTAGAATTGATCCCAAAACTAAGGTGCCATATTGGTCCCTTGTCCTAGTTGGGTATATTATGATTATTTTTCCCCCATTTTATACTAAGTAAGAAGTACGAATTTAGCTATTTATTACAAATTGGGCACCAAATCCATGTGAACCTAATTGTTATAAGTGAAGAAGAATGATGTCAGATCGAAGAAGACCCCCTGATTTTATTTGGGTCTGTTTTAGTGTCCTCAAGTTCGTTGTTTTGTTTTCATTCTTTTGAGTGCAATTATTATTTCATCAAAATTCAACGAATGTTTTATACTGAGCTTGAAAAAAAGAAAAAAAAATGAGAAAAGAAAGTGGCTAAATTCAGAATTTAGACATCTCCAATACATTATGCTAAAAAATAGTGTGCTTATCTTAAATTTAGCATGACATACCAAATTTAGCATGTACTTTATGAATTTTGCTTCATTGTGTACATGCTAAAAGAAATGTTATTTTTTATTCTAAATATTAATTTTATGTATAAAATACATTTTTTTCTACTATTAACTCTTATTATTTTATCTACTAATTACTCATCATAAAAAATAACTTTATCTATCAATTTAAAATTACTCATATTCTACATAAATGAGCAAACTAGTCAATGGAAAAAAAATTGTAAATTAAATTTTATTCTCATATTAAGTTTAATTGATTGTAATTTAGCAAGATAAACTTCTAAATAAAATTTAATGAAAGATTTTATATAAATACATTAAATTTTGATAATACTGTAAAATATATGAATATTTTATATTTAAAATAGTGACAATATTATAAATAACATCACATACTAAAATTCAGCATGTGTTATTCTTTGTACTATATTTGACACAACAAATAATATATGCTAAAAACTATGCCAAATATAACTCATCATTAGAGAATGATTTTTCAGTCAAATGCTAAAATTTAGCATTGGCATAAACATCTCCAATGGGGTTGCCATATAACTCACGTCAATGCTAAACTTTAGCATTTGGTGCAAAAAAAAAAAAAAAAAAAAAAAGTGTCTCTAATGATATGTTATATGTAACATAGTTCTCTGTTTTTTTTTTTTTTTTTGAAAGGATATATGACATGGTTTTTAGCATGTTCTATTTGATGTGATAAATATAACATGAAGTATACCGTATGCTAAATTTTAGCATGTACCAAAATTTCCAATCTGATATTAAATATGCGTTAAAATTTATAGTATTGTCATTATTAAATGTGTTTTATTTTTATAATATTTTCATTATTACAATTTAAAGTCTATATACATTTATAAGAGGGCCAAGTTTGGTACATGTATATTTTTTCTTTATTTTTTTCAATTAGTATTATTTATAAATTTATCCAAACTAAATTTCTATAAGTGAGAGCTTCATTTCAATAAGTGCTACTCACATGTTTCCTAAAACAAAGAAAATAGAAAAATCATAAGTGAACATAGAGCGTGAAAAATTATTCGCACTTGGTATATGAAATGAAATTTTGATAATTCGTAATTGGACGATTGAACAATAGGAATTCATAGACTAAAAAAAGATGTTTTCTAAATAAAATTATTGTTTATATACAAAATAGCATAGTTTTAAGCATGCAAGCATCATAACACAATCTAAAAAATGGGTGCTAAATTTAACATATCAAGCTAAATTTAAAATTAGTATAAACTTTTTTGCATTAATGCATTGAAGATGATCTAATAGAAAATGGGTTTTACTATGATGATGATGATGATGATGATGATAATAATAATAATAATAATAATAATAAAAGTGAACTATTAGAAATTCTAAGGTTTGTTTGGATTCACTTTCGTTTTCTATTTTTCATTTTTTTTAAATAGAAAAATAGAATTTTTTTCTAGAAGATTACTTGGCAACCTTATTTATTTTTTGTTCTTTAAAATTGTTACCAAAAATTTTTAAAAAAAAGTGGTAACAAAAACTTTCCAATACCCTTTTTCTTTTAAACAAATTTCAAAAACAAAAGAATATACAAATTTTTATATACATATATGTATATACATACAAGTCTATAAGGCTTCCTCACTCATTATTTACATTCTTTTGTTTTTGGAAACAAGTAGTGAAATAAAGTTTGCCATGTATGTTTATAGTTTTTGAAAATTGAAAACCAAAACAAAATTTTTACTTCTATTTTCAATTTATTTAAGTAAAAAACTGAAAGTGAATCCTAGCAAACCCTAAATGAACAAAGCATTTTCTTTTAGGATATAGTATCACTTTTATAACTTCTATTTTGACATTTTATTCAATTTATATATTGTGTTTTGGTTATTATCAACATTAACCCTTAGATTTAAAATCTGTTACAAATTTATACCTGACCATTTTAGAGCAGTTAATTTATTAAGATGATTTAATAAATTTATTCTCAGATCAATGTTTATACAGTTTATTTTAAATTTTTAAATGACATTTTGGTAAATTAACTGCTCTAAATTGGTGTTATGGTGTAAATTTGTAACAGATTTTAAATTTAAATGTCAATATTGATAATAAATAAAAATAAAAACATAATCTGAACAAAATAATATAATTTGAACAAAGTATCAAAATAAAAGGTAAAAAAATGATAATATCCTTTCTAAATACAATACATAGCGTACGACAAGTATCCAATGCAACCAATTGGAGTTGTAGTCATAAGATTCAATTAGAAAATTTAAGTTCCATCATTAGTTAACAAAGAAAACCTAAATTTTGTTGGGTTGAGTGGATCTTAGTCTAGACAATAAATACGACCTTTTTTGGTTGCTTAGTACACGATAAAAGTAACATAACCGAACTTAACATTTGACTCATTCCGATTTTTTATTAAGAATTGTAGTACAATGAGATCCACGTGAATTTTCCTAACAAAGGACCGGGATTTATAAGACATGTCAAACTACTGAACTAGAGTCGGTGTTCAAATTTTTATGTGCATAAAACTAATAACTATAGAAAGTAATATGTTTTGTAGGAGCAGAACACCGGCCTTAATTGGCCCTAACGCTAAGCATTTTTTTCGCATTATTCTAGTATACAAACACATGGATAGGCCTCCTCTACTTTACGCTGTAAATATAATCTTGAATGCTTTGGACACTCAGTAACCGGTGATTGTTTATTCGGCTTCTAGTGAAATTATTTTGGTGTTTTCTATTTAATTGTTCTTTTTCTCTTTTTTGTTTTGAAACAAAAAGACATTATAGGCTCGACGACTTGGGAGAATGGGTCCATTATCTCTCCACCGTACGGTAGCACGTGATGCCCATCCCCTAATATAAAGGAAAGCCATCGGAAGAGTGCCACGTATCTCAGTCACTGCCCCACGCACGTGTCCCTTCCATTGGGACTAAAATAAAATGGCAAAACTATCCCCGAAACTTAAAGACAAAAATGGATGCACTGTACCTGTACAAGAACAAGTAATAATAAAGTAATGGCCCTATGGGCCCCGTAAGTTGGTGGAGGATTATGATTGGGTCCGTGGTGATGAGTCAGGACATAGTCCTCTGGCCCCTTGGGATAAGCCCGCCACCTGACTCTCCTTCCCTTTGTTTTAGGGGATTCGTATTATCGTCTATATCTCACGAATTAACAATTTATCGTAACATTATTGCCTTTAACCTTTTCTTTAATTTTTTTTCAATAATCTTTTTATTGTGTAATTATGTCGTGAACAATTATATATATTTATATTTTTTCTGAGCAATGTTGTGAACAAGTATTAATAATAGTAATAATAATAATCTCAAAATTAGTTCAAAAAATAAGAATAATAATCTCAAAATATTATTAAGAGTATCTATTATTAATTTTATTAAATAAAAAAAAAATTAACACGGTAAAAAATCAGTTTGTTACCATATAACCAAAAGGTAACTATGACATTTATTTATTTTCCTTTGTAGATATTTAACTATTTCTCAAAGCGAAATTCAATTTAAATTTGTGAAATATGTGATATGATAACTAGGCTTTGCTTTTATTATGTTAAACTTTTCTTAATTCCCAATAAATTTAATAAATGGGTCACATTTTCAGCTATTGGAAATCTTAAACTTCCCAACAAATTTGTCCTCTTCATTTGACAAGTAATTATCAAAATTTATCTATTTTATTTTAATTTCTTTTCCCTCTTAAAAATTCCACCTTATCTTTTAACCTAGTGAACTGGTAGTGACACCACACCACCATCCCCAAATCCTAATCAAGTCTAATCAACATTGGTGTTTTTTCTCCATTTATTCATTGCAAAAGTCCTAATCATGTTTGATTTTCCCAAAAGAGAGGACCCCACACCACAAAATTTTCCACTCCACCTTTAATAAACTAAACCCAATTTCTTATTTCTCTTGAAACTATAATATCATTATTCTTGGACCCACCTGACCCCACACAATAATGCAACCAAAAATAAAATAAAATAAAGTAAAAAGAAGAAACGACAAAAAATCGTGGGCCGTTTCATCCACCAATCTTATCCCAACACCATTTCCGGTTTCAGAAAAAAAACACTTACTTTAACCAGTCTATAAATACTCTGTTCTCTTCTACGTCTATCCATTAATCAATCTCAATTCTCATTCTCATTCTCTCATACGAAACTTAAACCGAAGAAATTTCGAACCGGAAAATGAATTACCTGAACCGGGTTTGGATCGCGGCGAGCGTGGCCGTCGTGCAAGGCCACACCGACCAAGCAAAATGGAAATCGGGCCTCAGATCTTTGCAACTGAACCGCCGGAGGTTTTCCTCGTCCTCAGGTGGAGAATCGGCCGGACTCCGGCCACTCGCCGGAGCGGCGGCGGGATTGGTTCTGACTGGACTAATTGGGAACTGTGAAGATCGAATCAGGCAAGCTGATGAGTCGATCCAGCGAGTCATGTACTTGAACTGTTGGGGTCAAGGCTGACTGGATCGAATCAGGAGATGAGATCTCTTTATCTGAGGTTGTTGGGGTTCGATTAGCGCCGGTGCGACTCGGCTGAGTAAAGAGTGTTGAGTTTGACTCGGGGTTGACCGAGTTAGAACGGGCATGTGGGTGGCGCGTGAGTGAACTCTCAAAGAGTTAAAAGAGGAAGAAAATTGGATGTGGTGTAACTGTTTTTAAAGAGTTTGATGATGTAAATTGTAAATATCTTGTACATAAAGCTGAAATGCAATGAAGTCCAAAGCTCATTTTTATTTTATTTTTATTTTTTTAAATTTTGTTGTGCTACAAGCTCTTTACTTTGGGGTTCTCTGTTTATGCATTAATTGCCAAAATATGCTCCGGAAAGTTCTCCTAAAATATCCTTCGCATTCGATTTTAATTTTTAATTGAGTTAAAGATTTGATTATTGGATCTTGGTTCAATACGTGATTTTATCGCCGGATTTGAGGTAAAGACGACAGTTGGTTGTTGAGAATTGTAAGTTTGTATGTGTTAAGTCGTCATTTGTAGAAATTAAAATTTAGAACTGGTAGTTATAGTTTTGAAAAATAAAACATGAATTTTGATGGGTTTAAACTTTGTCTTAGGTATGAGTCAATGACAAAGTCGGTCCTCTCATATAGTCAGAATTTCTGACGAAGTCGGGACTTGGGAAGAAATTTACGGTATGGTAAATCCCACCAAGTTGGCAATTACCAACACATACTTTTTCTCTCTTCGCAGTGAGTCGAAAGAATCTTTTGAGGTGAAAGATAAAGGAGAGAGAGCCAAGGCCAAGGATTCAGAACAGCAACTCTTCTTGAGTAGGCATGAGATACCATGAGCTTGAAAATGGGCTGGCTCAGAATCTCAGATGTGTCCGGAAAGCGGACATGGACCAAACTAGTAATAATTTGGGCCTCAAAAACAGCTTTTATCGTAACATTTTTCGAGATGATTTTTCTAAGAATGTCACAATAT
The DNA here is from genome assembly GCA_002914845.1 of Trema orientale. Taxonomy (NCBI): domain Eukaryota; kingdom Viridiplantae; phylum Streptophyta; class Magnoliopsida; order Rosales; family Cannabaceae; genus Trema; species Trema orientale. The sequence goes on from JXTC01000205.1 coordinate 48,949, forward strand.
AAGTGAGTTAGTTATGAATAAATTAGTTATATGTCACTTTTTTTTCCTTATTAATTAAATCTACCACTATATTATTTTTTAAAATAAATTTTTGACGATCTTGAACGATTCTTGACGTTGGTGACGATCTTGACAGATCCTTGGTGAATTTTTTATGGATTCTCGACGATCTTGATAGATTTTTGATAGATTCTTAACATCAGCAGCGATCTTGACAGGTTCTTGATGAATTCTTGTCAAATTCTTGACGTCGGTGATGATTTTGACGGATTCTTGACGCATTCTTGACAGATTCTTGACGCATTCTTGACGGATTCTTGACTAATTTCCTCCCAAAAGTGGTAGAATCTAATGGCGGTAGTAAATTTAGTTAAATATTTTTAAAAAATAGTAATTACCTACTTAACCCGTTAGTTATTATGTTCTAATATCATAAGTTTATAAGTTTATGATTTTTCTAAGACTAATCACCTATCACTATCGCTATGTTTGGTAGGAAACGCGATGAGAGATGAGTAGATGGAAAGGGTTGGGAGGGAGAGATTGATGGATGGGATGAGCCTAATTTTTTAAATTAGTTTAAATAGATGTTCATGTTTTAAAAGTTAGCTCAATATCTTTTTTTTTTTTTTTTGAAAAAGCTTAAATATGTTGTATTTCCATTTTTGTCATTAAGTGAGTTGGACATTTAGCAATAAATTTTTTATCTTTGTCATATACTAATTTCTGGGCCAAAAGATGGTCAAATAACTAGTAAGTCTAAGGATTTAACATCGCATTTCTCTTTATAAAATAACAAATATACCATCTCAAAAAAAAAATTATTGAAAAGTGAAAGAAATGGATAATTTTATAAATAAATATTCCAATTTCCAACTCTCTATCCCTGTAACCAAACAACTTAAGGATTGTCACTCTCCTCTCTATCCTTTACATTTCCTCTCTTTTTTAGGCTCTTCATTTTTCTTACTCTCCTTCTATTTTACCAAATTTAGTGTATTATAGTAACTACACGTCATTAATATTGTGACTCTCTTAGAAAAATTATTCTAAAAATACTCGTTGAAAAGTTAGTTTGGCCGAAACACCGTGATTAGGTCCATTTCCCATGTATTGGGTCTAGTTGTTTTTTTTTTTTTTCTTTTTTTGGAAAAAGCTGAATCATTAAGAGAAAATGACATCAATAGGACTAACTTAGGCCAAAACGATTTTTTGTGCGTTTTTCTAAAAATGACATTTTTAGGAGTGTTAAGGACTTCTTGACCATAAAAAAATGATTATTTAGGACTTTTTCATGGTCAAGAACTTCTTGACTAAAGGTCAAGATGTCCTTGGTACTCTTAAAAATATATATATTTTTTTAAGAAAATGCACAAAAAAGTCATTTTGACCCAATTTAGTCCTACCAATGTCCTTTTATCAATCAAGAAGAATATTTTGCAAAATAAACGAATCTAGGAGTATTTTTGGGTCTAAATTACTTTTTTGAGGACTAGTAACAAAATTTATGACCATTTGTGACCGCAGTAACTTTTAGGACTACCAATAGATGTACTTTCATATATAGTACTTAATAAGATGATTAATAATTCTATAGAAGTTTTTCGGAAAAAGTATACCCAATACTACTTTTTAAAAAATAATACCAAAAATACGAACTTCCCAAAATAATTATTTTTCTGTATAACATTTAATAGTATTTTTCTAAATATTTTGGTTACAAGAACTAATTGCATTATTTTCTAGATGCAAAATTAGTTTCTAAACAGAGAAACCAGAGAAACTAGTAATCATTAAATAGAGAAACCAATAATCAGATCCTAAATAAATCAATTTGATTACTGGAAACAAGAAAACAAAGATTATTATAGAAAACTAAAAAAAAATATTACTTGAAATGAATTTAATTATTGGAAACTAGAAACCAATAAGATTGACTGAGAAACCAAATTAGTTATTAGAAACTAATTTAGTTTCTTGTAACCAAAATATTTAAAAAAATGCTACTGAATGTGGTACGGAAAAAAATAATTATTTGAGAATGTCATATTTTTTCTATTATTTTTGAAAACTTAGGTATAAGTATCCAAATACAAGTTTTTTTCTTAATAAAAACAATTACAATAAAAATGCCGACCACCTAAAGCGTTACTGAGGATAATTTTCTCCCTAAAATCGTCATTTTGGCTTTAACACTCCTCGCGTCCCAAATCCTTCTGAACATAAATACGTTGGACGGCAAGGTAAAATCTGAAAAACAAAACTACTAATAAGAAAACAAGGCGGCTACAGGCCTGCCCACCAATGCGCAATATCCCAATGCTCTAACTAGTTTTTGATGTTCACGAAGATTGATTTTTAAGTAAGGAGTACATTGGGATATCACAACATTTTTACTATATGGAGTGTCCAAGCCCACCTGCACGTCTATGAGGATTTTACTATAAATAGAGGCTTTTCTAATGCCCTTCATCATCACATAAATAAAGTTCCTTTTGTTACTTCAAAGTTCAAACAAAGGGTAGATCAGCAAATAAAGCACCAAAAATGGCTAAGTGCACAAACAAACTAGCCATCTCACTTAATTTGGTTGCAGTATTCTCTGTTTTTCTCCTTGTGTCCGTGGCCATAGCCAAGAGTACTAGCCGACTTGGCTGTAAGTTATATAGTAGATGTTACAAGTTTTCATGTGTTTGTATTATCTGAAATTAAGTCTATAAGTTATTATATATATATATATATATATTAATACGTTCAGGGGCGGAGGGAGATGGGGACCATATGCCCCCACTGGATTTTAGGAAATTTTTTTTTTAAATGTATTAAACTAGAAAAAAAGTGTGTATTTTTACTGAAAATTGGCCAAAATAACTGTATGCCCCCACTGAAATTTGGCCAACATTGCACCTAAAGCTCTAATTATGCTATTACGCCCCCACTGGATGAATTTGCTGGCTCCGCTCCTGAATACGTTTGACTTTGATGATGCAGTTGGGACGTTAGTAGCTGAGAAGGAGGCTGTCTTGACATGCAACTCAGTTTATGGTGTACAAAGTGGTGACACTTGTGCTGGTGTAATTCAAATGTTCAGTTTGGATGCTGTCTTCTTCAGCGTCATCAATCCTAACCTCAACTGCGACAAAATCTTTGCCGGTCAATGGCTTTGTGTTGACGGCAAAGTGAATTGATTCATGAGGATTTACTCGCACATTGGTGGACAAAAACTACATTGAACATGAAATAAAATGGCCTCAAATAAAGAGAGAACAAACTAGTCTCCATGTTCTCTTCACTATGTAACATGTATGGTTAACTTCATTATTTAACTCATTAAACTTCATTTTGTATCGGCGACAGTCCCTATGAACTATTCCAGTGTATTACCAATAGTATAAGCAAAAACTGAATTTTATGAACATTTGTAACTAAAAATAGTCCTTATTCTTTATTCGTATCACGGATCATCTCTAAAAATTTTAAATGTATTATTAGTAGTTCAAACGAGACAATCATTTTAATGTTGAATGGAATATTATGGAAAACAAAAAAATTGCTTTAAAAAAAAAAAACCGTAAATACACAACTAAAGGCATTGGAGTTAAATTAGGAGTGACAATTTGAGATACGACACAACAACACAACTCAAAACTCATACGAAGTTAGCATATTTGGGTTTTTTCATAACCGAATTTGGGACAAAATTAGGTTGATTGTGCAACCCAATTAAATAATGGGTCAGGTTCGGGTTGGTATTAAATGTATTAATTTCGAGTCAACCTATATACGATCCGAATATGACCCATATAACACATATATATAAATTTTGGTATTTTTACTAAGTATGTTGGGACATTTTTGAATGGGCACCAATCCATTAGGGTTTTTTTTTTTTTTTTTTACCTATCCATAAGTATTGTTTTGCCTAAAAAGTGGAGAGAGAAAAATATTAAATAATGAGTATTTATTTTTATTATTATTTTTCCAATTACTCAAATAATGATAACCATTAGATAATGATCTAATGACTAAAAAAAGGAAAAAAAAAATACTTATTGGATTGGGAACCTTTCTGAATTACTTAAAACTTTATTATTCTAATTTTTATGTCGTGTATGTTAAGATTTATTTGAAATGTATTTGACTATAAGCCTACACTTTATATATGTTTTTTTGAATATTAATCCTTCTATAGATTATGTAGATATATGCTTATTATGCATATGTATTGAGATTTTATTTGGTTTTCGTTTGGTTTTGATATGCAATTCTGTTTTAAGGTTGTATAGTATATATGAATTTATGTATTAAAAAAATTATTTTATTTAATTTACATTAAACGGGTTGATGGGTCTTTTTGGGTTATTTGACTCGAATATGATTCATTTGAATAAACAGATTACACAAGTCGTGTTCGGATTAGAATTTCTCATACGACTATTAAACATATTGGGTTCAAGTTGAGAGATATATTGTTATACATATGCATTGACACGACATAAACACGACCCACCAACATGAATCACTATCCCAACTATATGTCATGAATTTATGTCGAGTAATTTGTATTAAGTTTGTTATTTGAAGTTATAAAATGAACTTTTTTCTTTTTCTTTTTGGTGTCTGTGTATACTATTTGCTAAATAGTTTTGTGTAGAAAACTACTAAAACGACAAACCAACCCTGTCTACCAAAAATGGGGTACTTTTACACCAATTAATTTTTGGGTGAGTTTCAACTTGCCCACCTAAATTAGTAAGTAGGGTTGGGTTGGAGAAATTACTTTAACTCGCCCTTTCGTTGCAACAATTTTTTTTCCTTAAAAAATATTTATGTTTTAGAGTTAACAGCAAAAAAAATATAAAAGAAAGAAAAGAAAAAAAAAGAACTCTAAAGTTCGGTATTTCTACAATTTAAACCCTGTTTTAATTAAAAAAAATTCCATTGTAAAATATTTTTTTTTTTTTTTTTTTTGCAGTTAACCCTATGTTTTATACTATGTTAGTAGGTTTGTTTTTAGTAAATATTTTTAATATATGTTTTTTTATTTAGTTTACTCATTATGTTACTTGGTTATGGAGTTTTATTTATTTTTTATTCCTCGCTATACTATTTTTTTTAGCTCTCATATTTGTTTATGTATATATTAAATGGTCAAATATTTTAGATTATGTTAACAACAGTTCATAAAATACTAGTAACTCATAATTTACGCATAAAAGTGTTTAAAATTATCTTAAGAATCGTAATACAAATATACTTTTAAAGGACTATTACAAAGGTTAATAGCTTAGTCTGCCTACACAACCCATTATCCTGCAAAATATTGTGGTCACAAACTTAGCTTAGCCTTTTTTGTTTCACTCAAGCAAGCTTAGCTTAGTTGGTTACCTCTAATGTTGAGCTTTAGTGTTTAAATTCTCATCTCATTTGTCAATAATAATAATAATAATAATAATTAAACAATTATTAAAATGGATAAATAATATGTTTCATTTTTTAATAAAAAATATAATATAGCTATTTAAATTGAGTGTTATTTCTGTTCATAGTTCACTCTATTTATTTATTAATTATTGTATTTAAGGTTGTTCTTCACTTCTTTGCTCTAACCTTTATACTAGTGATTTTTGAAAATAGATTTAAGAAACAAAAAGTAATTTTTAATAAAGCGGCTCTATTATCACCTTTTTTTTTTCTTTTCACACCCCTTATTAAAGAGTAATGCTTGGGGCATCATATGATGCCAAACACATATAATGTATCAGTCTATTACTGGCTAGTTATAGTTACACTTCAAGTGGAGCCCATGTGAGACTTGATTTATTAATTAAAATCATCTTGTAACAGACTAACATATCATCTAATGCTGGTGCCACTAGTGCCTTATAGCATTGCTCCTTATAAAATGATAAACTAGTGAATATTTTTCTTACAAAGATATCCTTATGTAAAATGATATAAATATCCAAATGTTATTTTATTTCTTACCACACCTCCCCCCAAAAAACAAAATTGATAAAACACTTAGATCAACAAAACAAAATCAAATTACAATTTGATTGAATTCTTAGCTATCATTATGGATGAACAAACTTCAAATCATATTCATTTTGAAGATACAAATTATCTCTTTTTTATTGTTCTTCTTATAAATATTTAATAAATGTTATAATCTAGAGCCTAGAAATAATAAATCAAAAACCATAAATTAAAACTCAAAACTCCACATCCATGAATATTTTAGAGAAAGGGGAAAAGAAGAAAGAAAGAAAACGAAAAAAAAGATGGATATTTAAACCTTAATCCTATATAACAATTTGTAATCTCCAATTTCTTTACGAGATAAGGAACAAACATATATATAAAAAAAAAAATTTTATAGTTTTTAGTCTTTTAAATTTCAGAAAAATGATTATTATAATTGTAAAAGGTTGAAGAAGACTATAAATGGGCATGGTTCTTCAAAACTTATTGGAGGCATGCGAAAAGAAATTTTATTGAGTTTTTGTTTCCAATTTTGGAATTGAAATATATTCAAAAATCGTGAAAAAGGAAAATTTTAAAAATTTTAATTATAGTGAGGGGTTTATTTAGAAGGGGATGAACAAAGAAAAAGAAATGTGGAAATAGACGCACTCTTTTTAATTTTGGGCTATATGATTTCATTATAGGCAAAATTTGATTTTATATGGTAAAATGTCAAAAAAAAATGAAAAATTCTGAATTTATTAAAAAAAATACCACTTTTTATAAATTGATAAGTACTTAAGATAACAGATAAGTTCCTTGAGGTAACAAGTAACTCGATTGGTTACCCCATATAATCTGATTAGTTACCTCGAGTACCTTTGAAAAGTAAAAATTTTGAAGAAAAAATAGTAATTTTTTAACTATTTTTGAAAGGTGTTATTTTTTTAATAATTCTTCTAAAAACAATATATTTATAAATGAATCTGGATTTTAGCCCATCCAGAAGTTTTTTAATTTTTTAGTGAGCCTGTATATGTGTACATATATATTTTTTGAATGAAAGATTTGATTACATTTTTTTAAGAGATCAATTATTTAAGTTACTGATAAGATAGTCGATCATTTGATTATATTTGAGGGAACGATTTGATTATAATCGATTATTTCGAGTTATAAAAATTGTTTAAAAATACAGCAATTCCCTTCTAAAAATAAGCAACTAATTGCACTGATTTTGTTTTGGTCAAAATACCTTATGACCCTTGACTTTTGTTGAGAGTTGTTTTTTGCCCATCACATTTGAAATTCTGTCTAAATACCCTAGTTTTTACAGATATAGTATTAGTTTGCCCCAATTCTTATAAATGTGGTGCCAATTTGCTCCAATTAGTAGACATTATTAGAAAAAAGAAACTTTTTATTTGTTAAAATCGAGGCCCTCTAAGTAATAATGAAGAAATTGAGAAAAAAATTCTGTTCTCATATTTGCATAAATTCTAAAAATTAATAAAATATTTGTATTTGAGATCGAGAATGATGAGGAACAAATTCAGAGAATTTTCAAAGTCGCATAAAATCAAAAGCCATATACCGATCAAAACCCCTCTAACAAATATTATTTGTAATCACGTTTTTACTTGATAAAATATATAAATTTCTAATGTTATATACTAATTGAGATAAAACAATACCCTATTTGTAAAATTTAGAGCAAACTAATACCACATTTATAAAAATTGAGCGCTTAGGTAAAATTTCAAATACGAGGAGTAAACAACAACTCTCAACAAAGTAAGGAGCCATAAGGTCATTTGTCTTTTTTTCTTCTTTTTTTTTTCCCCTCTAATGAGAAGAATCTAGAAATAGAATATCCGAAAATAAATAATAATGACATAACCTAATAACCTAAAGTCTATCTGCTTCGTATTAATACGGGTAGAAACTGGAGCCGCCTCCCCGAAACGAAAAAAACCTAAGGAGAGAGAAAACAGAGAACTCACCAACGAAACCCATTCCATTGAGAGTAGAGCAGAAGATGCAACGAAATCGCATTTTCTTGAATAGAGATGTCTTTCAAGGTAATATTCTCTAGTTTTCCCCCTTTTGAGAATTTTATAGCCCCAAGTTTGGCCATAGAATGGTGAATCGAATCAAAACCACAGATGACTTACTTGAGTAGGCCTGAAGATGCTCTCAGTTTATTTTTGTTAGGATACTCCCAATGCGTGCTCTGCCTACTGTTGTGCGTTTTAATCTGTTGTTGGGGAATTTTGCAAAAATAAAATAATATTCGGCCGTGATTTCTTTATATAATTGCTTTTGTTATCTTAGACGTATACAAGGAGGTTGAAAGTCCAATATAATTACTTATAACATATTATTAAATGGATTTTGTAAGATGGGCAACGTGTTGCAATTATTCAGTTGTTCGGAAGTATGGAAATAAGTTTCGGGACATTTGATATAGTTACTTAAAATGATTCAGAATCTTGTATTCTGAATTGGAACCAATTAAGAAGGTCCTCCCTCATATGCTACTCGAAGAATGTGGCTGACGTGTGAGTCATCAGCCAAGGGTGGCGTTTGCAATGTCTACCTCGTTGGAATACGCCATTGTTCAAAGATAACTGCTTCTAGGTATGGTGTTACGATAGAGGACAGTGGAATTTACTAATGAAATGGTGGAGAGATATTTTCTTCTCTCATATGTTGTTTTAGGAATGTGGTTTGAGTTGTCGGCCAAAAGTGACGTTTGCGATGTCTACCTCATTGGAATACACCATTTTTATGATGGAAGGAATGGAATTTACTAATGAAATGATGGAGAGAGGTTTTGCTACACATGCTTCAAGTGTAGAATTGTTTATTTATTGGATATATAATGCTGAATTAGATGCTTCATTACAACCATTGATCCAAAAAGATTAATGAGGTTTAAATTTTTAGTTTTAGCAAGGGGAAAAAAGAGTTTCTTTGGATACATAAATGTTATCATATGTAAACTTAATTTGCAAGCTGCACCTCGGGGTTTAGGACATCCTTTGTTTGTCGGGTGAACTAGTTTTGTAAACAGAAAAGTTGTACACGGGAAGAAAAATAAATAGCCGTTTTTGGAAGAGTTATTTGTTTTCCCTTCTTTTTTCTTTTCTTGTATATTGTATTTATCTCCTTAAAAGATGATTTTGTTTTCGCTTGTTTCTATTTTTGTATATTGTCTTTCTCTCCTTGAAAAGGGATTCTGTTTTCCTCTCTCTTGCTCCTTGCCGTTTCATTTGTATGTTCATATTGGAACTAAGGTTCAGGTTGTTGTTTGGTTAATAGAGTATGGAAATGTTCCAGTCATGTCATTATCACCTCATTGGAGTGTAATGTGTAAAGAACATGCGAAGAGTTTGTATAATTTGTTCTTGCATTGTAATCTGTTTAAGTTATGGGAAAATTGGTTAGGGACCTGAAATTTGATGGGTCGACTCCAAGAAAGTGTTAAAACTGTTTGTGATTATTGTTATTATTATTTTTGTACCTGCCTACCCGCTCGACCCTATAATCTTTTGGAGGCAGTAAACTCTATATAGGTCCTCATGAGAAATCTCTAATAACTGAGAAAATTGCCACGGTAGCATGGAAAGTTGGCCCAACAACTTGACATGCATTCACTTTTAACTTGACAAATATATTTGTACACAATATATTCATATATTCATATTCCGTAAAGATGCATATGTACAGGGTTCAAGGACATTGTTGTTGGCAGTCATGATTAGCTTTGACCTTTGATTTAGTCTCAGACTCTAATAACTGGATCTATACCTGTTATATTACGATGAATACAATGATTTGTTTTCTTCCTTTAATATCTATGATAGCTTCCAGAGCTTGAATATCAACATTCACGTGAGAGGGTTTTGCATGATGAAGCCGCTTTAACAACTCAGACATTTCAGTTGTGTTTCTTTTTATCGTTGGTCTTTTAATTTTAATCTATCATTTCTTGAACAACAAGAAACACAAATGAGAGAAAGAAAGCAAAATAATTAAATAAATAAATAAAATAAAATTTCTTATTGATGAAAATTGAAGATTCGAACATATTTCAAAGAACACTAAGGGTTGTAATCACAAAATCGAATAATTTGATAATTACATTCTGCCAACGATCCATTTCCAGCGAGAAGAGGAAAAACCCCACCCACCTAAGGATACAAAATAATTATACATTAAACAAAGGCATTATCATGACCCAATTTCACACCAAAAATAATACAAACACGAAGGAAGAAACATGAAAAGCTCCATAACAGGCAATGAAACAGCCTAGGACCACGCAGGCGAGCCCACACAGACACCAACCCAAATAGAATATGATCATAAAGGCAAAGAAAGAGTCCTCTGGTTTCCAAGATTATGTGGTTTTATCTCCCATGAGGTAATCTGATGTGCTTCTTCTGGAAGGATAAACGGCAAAGAGATCTCACGAATCATCAACTCTCCACAAAATGGGCACTCACTCGCTATGGCATCATCCAACTGTGATCGAAGCTGTCAGACAAAACTAATCAAGTTTAGAATACCGATGGTTCATAAACCAACTAGAACCACAAATTGGCATATACATGTCTAGGCCTCTATGCTGCAAGGCCACATAAACTACCAATTTTCTTCAAGGTAGGTTCTTGATCAGGACTTAAGTACATGTGCATTGCTACCATAAATGATGAGTGAGAAGCATGAGAAAATAAACCAAATGCAACTGGAATTCTACACCCCCAAAAAAAATAAAAATAAAAACAAAAAACCTTGGAGTAAGACAAACACAACCAATCATCCCAAAAGCCGGAGCTATTAAGAGAAGCACAATCTAATAATTTTAATCACCCATAACTAGGCCTTCCAGGCTTTTACCCATTCAAGCCTCGTTTTTAGGACCTTTACGGACAGTCTCAGGCCTATTTCAACAACCAGAATCACATAGGCCTACCCATGTTTGAGTGATGCCCTTATATCTCTACTGGTGGCTAAAAAAACAAACTCTAACAGCAATAAAACGTAGTACTGACCTTATCTAAGGGAGTCATGCTAGTTATGGATTCCTCAGTTAGACTACCATTTGAATCCCTCCTGGCCTCCCCACCAAGTAATGTAATTTGCTTCTGCAAGTCCAGTATATATTCCGCCTGCAACAATAACAGGGGAAGAAAAAAAGTCAGATTGCAAGAAAAAACCTTGTTACTGAAATATTAGCGAAGAGATTTTACATTTGATTGATGCAAGCAACAAGAATGAGAAACAACAAATACAAAAGAAATTACTTCAACTTACTTGAGCTTCATTTGTACAACGTGTCACATGGGCAATCAGGCACTGTGCATGGAAGGCGTGTCCACATGGAAAGACATAGAACGGTGCCATCAGTCCTGTTGTATAGCCCCGGGCCATCAGATACTCCCTACCCGCAGTTAAAATTTTACGCCTACATACCTGATAATGCAGATGTTTGCAAGTCATATTTTAGATACATGTGACGTTATTAACCAGGATAGGAAAGGTAGGCTGAAGTCTCAGGAAAACAACAATTCCAATTTAGACTTCCAGTTAATTCAAAATGAAAACTACATTCCGAGCAAACTAAAATGAGACAGTATAGTGATGTAATCCAAAGCAGATACTCTCAAAGGCCTGAACATAATTTACTAAACAAAGTGCACAAAGAAGGAGCTCAAACCAGGCAGACCAGTTATGGAACTTCTCAGGTTCTCTAGAAAAAGTAGATATGTAACATGTGGTTTTCGATTCATAATCTATCAGTTCATCAATAGTGAATGGACACAAGAACAATAAATTACCCCGCATTCCTCATCACGTTCAATCACAGCATATCTTTGTGCAAGTGCACTGATATCATTTCTGATGTTGTCTGCACCATGTGTTGCATCATTCATTTCCTGTTTCAGTAGTTCAATTTGCTTGTTGTAATCCTCTAATGATGAGCATATTGCCTCCTGCAATAATCCATTTAAAAGAACAAGAAAACTACGAAGCTTATTTGGCATGGAACAAATTAAGTACATAAATGAGCAAGAAAAAAGATTGAAAAAAAAAGGAACAAGAAAAAAAGTATCTTTAGAAACCGAAATCTGGCAAATATGTGTATTTTTACATAGGAGAGAAATTTTTATTAATGAAATAACAAGGATCCTCAAAAAGAGAAATTTTTATTAATGAAATAACAAGGATCCTCAAAAAACAGAAAGCAAATAAACAGAAATGTAAATACTAAATACTCAAAACACTTGATGAGTAAACAAATTTTCCAACTAAGAACAACTGGCGAATATGTTTTTATAACATGGAACACAATGTAAGATTCTCAAGTGAGAGAGAGCAAGAACACAAGATTAACAGTCGATCAAGGGAGTAGTCGGGCAGCTCATAATTGAAGCATAACTAAAATTATAAAAACATTTATACCTTGAAGTCATCAATTAAGGCAAAGTCTGGAAAGAACGGTAATATGTCTTCTATCTTCAAAAGGCCATCAGTTTCCTTAAGAAATGCTATTGCCTTGCGTATGTTGTCCCTTTTAGCTCCCTTTTCCTGTTCAATAACATGTTTGGCTACCATTAGCCAAAGCTTCTTCCTTAGATCTTCATCATCCTCAACCTTGTCAGCTTCAGCCATTGCAAGCTCTGGGTCAACCTGAATTATGAGCAGAAGCGCTAAAGTAACACAGGCATGAAAACATTAATGGATTTTAAAGAGTCTGGACAAGTAAACCATTAGCATTAAATGGGAACCTGTAGGGCAAGAGCAACTGCTTCTTCATGCATAGACATCATGCTGTATATGTGAACACAGGCACGCATCCGCTTTTCCTTGAGGCAAAGTCGTAAGGCATACTTGGGATCATAGAAGAAATCAGGGCCATTTTCCCGCCCTTTTCCAAATTTGCATTGTAGGAATCGCAATAATGCACTATCATCTTCCTGATTATGTAAGCAAAATCAACATTCAGTTCACTTATGCAATGCGGTCTACTTCTGGGCGTAAGCAGGCAGGTCAAAACAACATTCAATCCTCAGAAAAACTTACAACTCAGTAAATCACATGTTTCAAATGTAAAATAAAAACTTTGGTTAAATTACTGTTAACTTCAGGATTAAGTTTAAATTGCTTCCAAGGTATGTGGTAACTTATCAACATGATTAAGTTTAAATTGCTTCCAACGTACGTGGTAACTTATTCTGGCAACAACATTTTTGTCAATGCATTTTTCTTTACATTTTTCCTTTAAAACAGGGAATGATAAAAGAAGTTTCACACTTCTCTCAGTAAGATATACAGAAGTCCGACCATTTTGATTTAGAGTACTGGGAAATTATTACATACAAAGGATCGTAGAGACATGGCACGACTGATGAATATGAAATCAGCAAAGAATGAGTCATGATCTCTCGTTGATATCTAATATAGACCATGTGGTAGTCCATGGAAAAGAATATTTAGCTTAAAAGAATATTTTTCTGGGAAAAAAAAAATCGAATTTGAATGCAATAATAATGGACCTGCTTGGCATACAGAGAGAGAAGCAAGTTGTGGACTCCAGGGTCCTCATTATGCAATCGATGAACACAGTATTCCAAATATTTGATAACTTCATGGGTTTCATTCCTGCACTTGAATTCAACAGCTATAAATTAATGAGAAAAAATTTCTACCATATCATTACTTTAACCATTGAAATTTACAGCAAAAGAGGAGAACCTCCAAGAATAAACTAGCTTCCAATTATCAATCTCAAAGAATTAAGGTATCATTTTTTCAGGATTATTATTCCATTTAATCATAAAATTGTCCCAAGAAAATACACTCAATTAAAGATGCATGTATGGTTGCAGATTACTTTGCATGAGGTTCACTTGAATAACGCATCATTGCAGGAATCAGTTTCCGTGGGTTGAATTTGTTTGTTGTCATCCATGACTCCACAGTTTCATAAGCATCAAGCATGATCAGGTCTGGGGCAAACTTGTACTGCATGACAGCAATTACAAGTTAACATAAGAATGCAGTAATGACGTTGTATGAAAAACAATATTATCTGAAATTTTTGAAAATTTATTTATACCTGAAGATCTAAAGGAACAGATGGTTTCTGAAGCACTTCCAATGCTTTCTTTGCTTCCCCTTGCTAAAGCCAAAATGGAAAACAAAAATAAATATTAGCTTAAACAAAAACTGCCAACATGCCTTAGACTGAACTGAAAAGTTCATTAGAAAAGAATGATATGTATATAGTTTGGATGTTCAACAAGAAGCAGGTCCCTCTTTAATAAGAACAAACATAATCCTTGATATCAAGGCCGTGAAGTGAATATAAACGTATTCTATAGATTTTGATCGTTAATAAATTCACTGTGACGAAAAAGAAAAAAGGAGGTGGATGTTCATACTATGGTGGGTATGTGCATCTATAGGATTTTATCTGTCCCAACAGAAAGCGCAGAGATAGTAGAAACATAAATAAACAGTGATTCATAATGACAACAATTACAAGAATGAAAAGCAGACTATAAAAGGAAAAAGCACCTGTATGTAATGATGAACTACAATTTCATACTGCTCCTTTAGACTGGCAAAAAATACCAACTCTTCAACCCGGCCATAACTGCAAAATATTGCTAGATAATTTATTCCAGTGTTCTTTCATCCAACAAGAAACATCAATGATCAAGTGATTTGTGTGTGTGTGTGTGGGGGGGGGGGGGGGGAGGCGTTGGGTTTTTACAGTCTCTGCTCATGCAATCACCATCCCCGGACCAGGTATTATTATAAGCAACTTAACAACTAACCTAAACTTTGGAGTAAAAACATTTGAAGTCAAGAAAGAAGAGAAGAAATAGCTATTACAATCTACTTGTACAAAAACGGTCCAGTTTACAAGGGATCAATCCTGTAAAAATTACCTTTCTAAAAGTCGCATTGTAGTTGCCTCATCCAACACATCCTTGCAGTCACTAAGAAAAGCCCGAAACTCTCTAATTATTGATTGGTACTCTGAGTTATGGTTATCCAACGCAGTGTCATCTTCCAGGAGTAGTCGATTTATCTGAAAGGGAAAGATCCAAGTTTGAAATTTATTTAATAGAGCGGCAAATAGAATACTTCTTCATAAACATCTTCAATGTTATTTACGCTGGAAAATCCAAATTTCCCTTTTCTTCTTCTTCTTCTTAGGGAAAAAAAAAAGGAAAAAATGCAAATGTTCTACCATATAAGTAATTTACATAATTCTGTGTTTGTGAAGTTGGATTCATTCTTAAACAAAACCAGTGTAACAGTAGCATTGACTTTCTCAGGCCCCTTGTGCGTACAATAAATTACTGGACTAGCTAAATGGATAACTTAAATTTCTTTTCCTTCAAGTCAAGTGCAAATCAGGGACAAAGCCAACCCAGTATATCCACACACACACACACACACACACACAAAAAAAAGCGCCCTAATCGGCAAAAGTGTCAAACCAAACTTTAGTTATTTATGCTTTTGTTTTAGGGTAGAACTTAGAAGATATGTGGAGAGTTGGAATTTGACTGGCAAAACTATTTCAAGTTCATCTAATATGTAAAGTACACCATACTGAACCAAAACATTTTTTATGCGGGATAGCTATTAGATAACAAGAATTATTTTTATTGCTGTTATTATTGTTATGTCCGAAAATTTATAGGATTTATCTTATATTTGAATAGTGTGTTTTAAATTCTTTTATTTAGTTTTTAGTTAGGACTCTTAGATCTCAATCTATAAATAGGCTTGTTACTTTCATATTTGTCAGACTATGATGAATTGTTATTGAATAAATTGAATATTTATATTTCCTCTCTTGATTTCTGTCTTCTTCTAGAAATCCTCTGTTGTCTATCTCTTTGCTATTTTCTTCTATGGCCCTCCATCAGTTCGGTATTTTCTCTCCGTGTCTATCTGATCTTTCTATTCTATCTCTCTTCTCATTTTGTTCTATATCAATTTTTCTTTCTGACTAAGACAGCATCATATTTAATTCCGAAATTCCAATAATCCATCTAGGTAATACGACAATAAATAGAGCATCAACATAGAGTTATTTCATCCATAATTTATGCACAAAAAGAAGTATAACCTTATCCAAGTATAATTCAGTTGCCCATGTTGAAATCATTGTTATTTGGCACTTATCATCTTTTGCTAGATTATCAAGCTTCCGCAGTAAAAAAGTTCTCAAAGCGTCCTGCAAGTAGGCAAAGTACATAATAAAACTGCAAAACTATGCATCTATCATCCAGATGAACTAAAACACACAAACATTATTCCGCAGTTACCTGTTCACTCACGCTAATGAACTTCAGAGTAATCTCCTCAAATGATAATATAAAATTAATCTGCAATAGACTCCAAGCAGTTAAAAAGATGTCTTTCTCTACTGAATAAAGCAAAAATCTCTATCTAAAGGGTTTCTGTCTAATTCACCTGAGCACGTGTCCATGTTTGTAACTAGTCCATCATAACTAATGTAATATCAACAGTAATCAATTATATAAAAACATGGCATTGGTGGAAACTCATTATGAGTGAATCATGCAGGAGTATTAAATATGTCAAGGAAAAAAAGAACAAAAGAACTCTGCCAAGTTCCAACAACTATAAAAACACATCGATTCAAAGGCACCTAAAGAACCAACTGAAAATAGAAAGATAAAAAGCATAATTAGAAATATTAATCTACAATAATCACAAATGATCGGATAAGGTGCGGATGAGACATATTCCAGATCATAGAAACACACAGTATGTTAGACATTACATGAGCATGACCATACACAACTCAAGTGAGAGAGGTGCAAGTGTGTCAATTTCTACATTGATTCAGTGCCCTTCACTTAAATTTAGCAGTGAAGTTGTTCGTGCAGTATCCATCAAAATCTGGATGACAAATCTATAGCTGCAACTCCACATCTTTCAAATCTTTATGGCAAAACACATGAAGATCTCCCACAAAATCTTGAACATGGTAAAAGATCAAGTTCCTCATTAAGGCTGTGTTTGGAACCCAGATTTATAGGGAGGCAAGAGAAAAATTGGGATTTTAACAACCAAAAAAAAAAGTTAAGGAAGTCTAGAAAGTGGAAGAAAATTTTTGTAAAAGTTTTGGAGGATTTAGAAGTATCACAAAAGGATTGAGAAAGATAGGTTTCAAAAAAAATTTAATGGAAGTCCAGGAAAATGTTTTCCTTCTCTTTTTTCATTGTGTTTTCCCTCACTATTTTTTCCCTCAGCAAAATTCAGATCCAAACAGAGGCTAAGAAATTAAATAAATTGCTTCTTCAATATATTACAACTAATTTATCAAAGGAGAAAGAAATAGATAACTTACTTTTGCATAGAAAGATGCTGCTCTAAGATAATCCTTGGAGACAAATGCAGCTTCAGCCTGCAATAAATATTACTCCTGTTATATTACTAGTAAATTCAGAAAATACTTTCTTACTAAAGGTGGTAGGATGCTTAAAAATCAGAACTGCAGTTAAGGTCTATAATCAGAACTGGAACTGACCTGCACTAAATAAACTTGGTCCCTCTGGAGTGCATCACGACAATTTGCTAAAGCTGCAGCATAATCTTTCATGTCCAGATAGACCTTCCACATATCTCGGCCTTCATCATTGACAGACACCTACTTGTGTTATGGAAAATTTTACCATCCAGCGTAACATGGACTAGAAAGTGAAACCACCCCACCACAAACCAAAAAAGAAAACAAAAGAAGCTGTTAAGAGATAAAACCTGAAAAATAGAGTTTTGGTCATATGCATAGAACAATCCAGCAGTGGCATCGCTGCATAACCCAATGACACCCCTTGAAACTGATTCTGACATTTGATCAAACTGAAGTTCCTCTATGATTTGCTCACTAATTCTATTTACAACCTACAGAGCATTTAATTAAATCGTACAACAAGCACAAGATGATTAGCAATACAGGGATAAAACCACATTCAAAGAGAAAAAGAGGCCTGCTTGATACCTAATAATTATCAACAGTAGTCCCAAGTTTAGTGCTCAAAACAAACATAGAAACTCATTACAGACAAACGTGAATACATACCTTAACCTTGTTTCCTACAAGAAGCAAGAAATGGAATTCAGACACAGCCATTGAACTGGGTTTCACTGGTTCAGCACCATCAGATAATTTTGAATATTCAAAAAGAGCCTTGTTTTCCACAAAGTTTTCATCTCCATTTGGAGAACTGCAAAAAATAAATAAATAAATAAATAACAATAAGGACCAATCAAAACAATGGTAACAAGGTAGTACAAGGACTTGTTCCGAAGCACAAAACACAAAAACTAACGACAATGGTAATAAGGAATACGATCACCTATTGTCAATGAGAGTTGAGGAAAGAAATTACCGAATTTATATTCTACCTGTATTGTGCTCCAAAGTTGAGACCACCATGATAAATACCAGCACCAGAAAGCCATGCAAAATGTACAGCTCTTCTTTGCTTGATATAGAAATGCAGCTCACTGGAGAAAACCAGAGCTTAACTTATGTTCAAAATATGTCTGAGAGAATGGAAGATAATTACTGAAACAATTGATAACAGCACTTGCCTATTTGGAATTTCACCAGGAAGTTCCATGAAATGCACAGCACGATCCAAGTAACTAGAAAAAACAGTCTAGAAATCCACAATAAGCAGATTTAACATAAGAACAGTAACAAGAATTAAGAAAGGTAAAGTTACACTGCATAAAATGAAAATAAAGAGCTGTAAATAAGCATAAACTTCTTTTTACTTTTCTTGTTAGAAAACAGGAAAATTCCAAATTCCTGGAAGAAATTTCACTAAATAAGAGAACATTCACAGAATACACCTTTGTATGAAGGATCTAGGCATGGCATAGGCATGCGACATCTAGATAAATATAGCACATAGATAAGAGAACATTCACAGAATATACACCTTTGTATGAAGAATCTAGGCATGGCATAGGAATGCAACATCTAAATAAATATAGCTCATAGATAAACACAAATAACAAGCTCTCTCTCAAGATAAATCTCAGGGGTTAAATCAACCAAAAGCATTAAGTTAAATTTACCTCGAGTGATCCAATACCAGTAAAGGAATAAAGTCGTGTGGGAGTGACAGCCATCACATAGTATCTAGTTCCACTTGGAATGCTAGCAGTTTCCATCTGTATACAGTGAATAACACAAAAAGGATGAATGTCCAGTTAAAGTTGCAAATTCATAATACAATTCAGTTGATAGCATGATTTTTGACAATAACATATTTAATTAGAGAAGATATGTGCATGTGTAGGTTACGAAAGTGGAGATTCAAGCAGTGTATAAAAACTAAAACCAGTGCTAAATATGTGGATATAAAGCAGTCACACATACATGCTTGTACAATATCATTGATAATCTTAAAGATTTCTAGCTATTTTTTAGGTATCAAAAACTATTAACAGCCAAACCTAAGTTAGTAGAAAATGAATTGAGGAAGACGGAGCAAACAGAAATCCAGAATTAGTTCCCCCCAACCCAAAAAGAGAGAGAAAGACAGGAAGATAAACCTGCAGACCCGTGAAGGCTTGAGGAAGTTCTGCCAATTCAAAGAGAAACTTTACATATTTCTCCTTTTTATCCTTCTCGTCCACGGCAATCTCATGAAGTTGCCCATTGTCTGTACCGAGAATGACTTCCTTTGTAGAAGCTGGGTTTAAGAGATTATGTTAGATAATTAAAATAAAGACAAAGATACGCATAAAACCTCCGCAAAAACACCTCAGCTAATAAACAATCAAGAATTTTTTTTTTTTTTAAATTACCTTCTGTAATCTGCTGTCTGTTCCAGGCAACAGCATTCACAACAAGACCTCTTAATTTGCTTATGAGACGAGGCTTACTCCATTTGGCATGAGTATAAAAGGTATCCGCACCCCCATTACCTACAACTGTGGCAATACAGTGGCTCCCACCGGGATCAACGAAAACTCTGTGGATGGACTGCTCACCAGGACGCCCAGCGGAGAGATCGATATCTAAAGGTCAGTTAATTGGGTTAGCCTTACTCAGCACCAAACAACGAACAAAACAAGTGAAACCCCAAGCGAATATCGGCTTACAAGTTACAAGCAGATGTAAATTACTAATGCTCAAGTTCAACTCATTTGACACCAACCCAATTCTGACTTCACATACAAGATTAGCATCTAAACCCAATACCCAGTATGATTCTTATTTCAAATTTAGATTAAGCTTCTGTTCAAGAAAACAAATACAATTTTTCCTAAACTATCTTACTGATTAAACACCTCAAAAAGGTCAAACTTTCATCTATGGCAACGAAAAATGCTAATTCTTCAACAGTTTCACCAAGGTTAGAACACGAACTACTGTATACGCAAATAGAAAAAAACTGCACTTTCACCTGAGTTTCACATACAAAATTTGTAGAAAATGCAATTCTACTACGGGATAAAGAGAAATACCATAAGAGTCGCCGACCCCAAAATCATGGCGAATGACCCATCCCTTGCTAGTTCCCAATACAATGACGTCGTTTCCAGCAGCCATGCATGTGATTACTCCACGCCCCTTCGCCGCGTACCTTTCTAGAAGATCAACCGTGAAAACCTGCCTCCCTGGGTCCATGGCGGAATTCGATTTCGAGATTCCAAAACCCTAACCCTAATCTTATCCAAGCATCCAAAGAAACCCTAATTCGATTTCATTATGGTTGAGTCGAAGATGATGGAGATCAAATCAACTGGCCGGCGATTAAATCGGATATTGCAGAAAAAAGTTGAGCTTCAAAGCTGTTTTCTTTTTTTTTCTTTTTTTTCCGGGAAATAAGCATCACTTCCGCTTCAGAGCTGTTTAATCGTAATAATCACACTCTGTTGTCAACGGCGTCGTTTTGGTTGGAATGATCGTTCGAAGCGCACCGTTTTTGTCAAATGAGGAGCGGACCCAATGGGCCAATCTTACACCTGGACCCAAAATAAATAGGCCCCAAATTATGAAAAATGTTTCAATATTACCACTCGAACTATTAAAAATTTGACCATCATTTACACGATAGTAAACAAAAGGGTTTTGGACACTTATACCTATTTTTCAAAAAATAATACCAAGAAAAATAATAAAAATTCAGTTCGATATTTTTAAAGCATTTTTCTATGGGATAATGACAAATAAATACCCTTACTTTTGACTTTTCTGCAAAAAAAACCCTCACTTTTTAATTTTACAAAATAATACCTTGACATTTCAAATTTATGCAAATTTATACCCTATGATTGATAATTTGTTATTTTAATAGTAAGAAGACAATACTACCCTTACTAACCTAATAAAAAATTATTAAATGCAAATATAATTCCTAAAAATAATTTATTGTTACTTTATTTAAGTTTTAATTTTTAAAATTTTGGAAAAAAAAAACAAATATAAAACTATTATAGGGTATAAATTTGCATAAATTTGAAATGTCAGGTATTATTTTGCAAAATTGAAAAGTGAGGATTTTTTTTGCAGAAAAGTCAAAAGTAAGGGTATTTATTTGTCATTAACCCTTTTTCTAAATACTTTAGGAGCTAAAAAACGCGGTGGCATTTTAATAAATAAGTCATCTTTTTTTTCTTGGAAACCAATTTGGTTTCTTATTATCACAATATTCTCTATATAAGTAAATCACGGGAAACTACAAAGGTTTCTTAGAAATCAGTTTAGTTTCATTTAGCGGAATGTCCAGTACGTAAGTAAATCACAGGAAATCACGAACATTTCCTGAAAACCATTATGGTTTTCTTTTTGCAGAATGCCCTGTAGCTAAATAAATCACATGAAACTAGGAATGTTTTCTAGAAACCATCGTGGTTTCTTTTCTGCAGAATGTCATATAGCTAAGTAAATCACATAAAACCACGAAGTTTTCCTGTAAACCATTGTGGTTTCTTTTAGCAGAATGGCCTGTAGCTAAGTAAATCATATGAAACCAAGAAGGTTTCCTAGAAACCATCGTGATTTCCTATTTACAGTATACCATGTAGCTAAGTAAATCAAAAGAAACCACGAAGGTTTCTGTTTAATTATCACTGAGCAATGTCATCGAGCATTTAGTGTGCAATAATTCCACATCTAATAATTCTACACAATTGTCTTTGATTAATATCGCTGGTTTCTTTGGTAACCAAATTGGTTTCTGATTACTGTTAGAAACCAATATCGTTATTGAATTCAAGATTAAATAGTTACAATATTGGTGTCTGATTTCTAGTAACGAAATTGTTAACTTCCCCATAACACAACTAATGATTATTTTATTTCCATTAACTATATTCTCCATATGAAATGCATCAATCGAAACTGTGTAACAGTGCATGCTAAGCATTAAATTACAACTAACCATGATATTCAAAATTACTAAAGTAGAGTCACATTTACCTTCTTTACATTATTCACTAATCATAATGCCATAGGTAATCACATCAGGTTGCATTTCCTACTCTTTCATTTGTTTGCTTATGACCCCCCCATTATCAAACAAACCCAATCTCACAAATCCGCGAGTCAGTGTATAGCATGTGCGATAATCTGACTCATAAATTGTCTTCAGCATTCTCATTAAAAACTATATCGCCATCTTCATTTTCTTACTCTTGCAATATTTTGAAATTTAAAAAATACACATTGTCTTATGTATTTACATACTTTGAGACTTCATTTTTGCAAATAAAAACTCAGCCTCAAATACCCACCCTCTCTTACAAAACAATAAACAATGACTTGTACATATGAATTGTAGGTAAATATCTAATTCGCTCGCGCATTATATCAAACACTTGAAAAGCTTCATCCATATATCCTCTAGTACATAACATATCAAACAACCGATTATACCAACTACCTAGAAACACTCTAGCATTACTGATCGAAAAGGAAAAAAAAAGAGTCAAAAGCATTTAAAATCACTTCGTGATTGTACAGTTTCCTAGGAAGTTTCAATAGTGGTACGCACACTGAGCCCTCAACCCAGATCGGTAATGCTGCTACTACCCACAAAACCACGATGTGTAGCCCTTGGTCGAGATCTACAAGGTTGCTATCGACAATTACTCGTGCTTCCAGATTTCCATATCTGCGTTTCAAGAGAAATATATAATTTTTCTAATAAAGACCGTACGAAAATATGTATTTCTATCTAGATCGTATCTTGGTCAATATTTAAAAAAAAATCATATCTGGTGTCTTTTTCCCTAAAACAAAAACTAATAGATGTCACAATTTTCGAGTGGTTGTTGAAAACTAGATAAGTATATAGAATTTTTGTTTGTTTGCTTAATAGAATGATAATTTTGGTGTTCAGTGAATAAACCTTAAATTTTTAATAATGCGAGTGAAATATTACACATAAGGGGGAAATAATTAGAAAACAACCAAATAAATAATAAAAAATTATCTCTTTTTGCTCTCAGATTTTTTTTTTTCTTCAACAAAGGCCCAATATACCATGTATTAGAGGCCCAATCAGGAGCACAAAGTAGAGTGATAAGGCGCCATGGTTTCCGTGGTCCGATTAGCTATAAAGAACAGAAGCGGCCCACTGAACATAGACCTACACATTTGTAGGTCAATCCTATAGTGGGAAACAAAAAACTCTCC
>JXTC01000205.1:86081-105522 GCA_002914845.1 Trema orientale
CTAAAACAACAATATAACTATATGACCATTTTGTCACGTGTTTTTAAGGTAAAGCTACTAAGACCTTTATTTTATTTTTTGTTACTGGGATTAATTTGTAATTTGAATGACCGTTTATAGTTACATCGTGACTAAAGTATAATGCTAATTTGAATTATATATTGCTCAACTAGTGTGGGACGTGTGACACTGACTCTTGCCACTTTGTTTAATCGTTCTAGCAACAAAGCGACCCACTTCCTCGCTCATTTTGCTATCATCATTATGGTTGATTGCTTATGGACCAATAGTAGTAGTCCTATTTTCATTTCCCACTTCGTGAAAGTTTGTCATCAATAAAATTTCTGGTCCCCTTAATATCCAATACTATTATAGTTGGTTCACTCAAATAGCAAAAGAAATTAATAGTGATATTCTTTAAAGAGAGAAAAATACGCATGACAATAATCAATATATACACAATTACTGGTTTAGATACGGCTTGAATCTCTCCCAAAGATGAATCTCCTTGTCCAATCAGATACCACCAGCACCCTAGTACGCCAGCTTACTTGCTTGCTGAATGTGATAAACAACTCAAAATCAGAAACTTAGATCTAAGCACTACACATACCATTATTACATTTACGTACACATAAAGCAGCCAAGAATAACAGCAGAAGCAGTAAATTGTCACCTTGCATAAACAGAATACCAGAGCCACTGAGTGCTATGACCCATAGAAACCCAGTCCCCAGGCAGTTCAGCTGCAGCTTGTTCTCCCCCCAGAGGAGCAAATTGTCCAAAATGCTTGTACCTTGCGATTCAAGTTGGCAGCAAGTTATTTGTTAGGAAAGGGAAAAGAAAACTTTATGAAGTGTCATATTCTAGCATAGCAATGATGCAGAAATGGTACAAGAGAGATGAGCATCAAAGTATCAGGCATACTGGAAGGGGCGGAACTGATGGCGCCCTGAACCTCTAAAACGTCGGGGACCTTCAGGATTCTCTTCGCAGTGCTCCCTGCGATTGAAGCATCTCGAAAGATACGAACCTTGCTGAGCGGCAACCTGAAACCAAAAAGATGATGGGGATAATGATATTTGTATTTGACAAGAAAGTTATGAGCTAGACCCATTTGCCAAAAGCAAAAGATGAAAGACATAAACCTGTGCAGTTGCAGGCAGACTCTTCCTCTGTGAATCCACTTGAGAAAGGGCTAATTTAAATCCTTCAATGTCCACTTCCTTCCTTTCATTACCCTCGGGATCTTTCAACAGATCTGTAACATCTGCCAGATGCTTGCTCTTTAGATAGTGTTCCACTTGAGGGTACCTTATGATGATGTCATCTATTACATCTTGAAATTCAGCAACTGTTAGGAAACCAGATTTGTCCTTGTCTGCTGCTTCAAATATGGCTGATATATCTTCCTGAAAACGCAATCAAATTGAATCATTCAATGGTCTTCAGTTTAGACATGAAGGTAAATATGACTGGAAATCTTCTCCTGCCTCAAAACAAGCCAAAAAGTTTACAGTTCACATCTCCAAAGCAGTCACTAACATAAAGGAGAAAGTCACACGACTTGTTCAATTGGCTTCATTTGTGCCACTTGGAAAAGCAGCCGGAAGATATCAAAACAATCCAAGATGCCAGAAAAAGATGGAGGTTTAATCACTCCACGTACCCTGATTTTGCGTTGATAAATTGTAGCACAATCACCAATGGCATAAACATTCTCATACCCCTTAACGCGCAACCATTCATCAGTTGCCAGAATACGTCTATCAGCCTGCATGTAGGGTGTAAACTATTAGTCACAAAGAGACAAATGTTGATTTTCAAGTAGAAAGGATGACTTATGTTGATAGTCCAATAAACTAGAAACTGAGCAGCAGAAAATTCATTTACATTTACACAAGGAAGAATATAGATCCAGCAGAAAACCGTTTACTCTATTCAATAAGCATCTCTCAGTGATCAAATAGGCAGTGACTTTGTAACAAACCTGCCCAATTTGCTCCATGAAGTCCCTCACCACTGGACGAGTCCCAACCCCAGTGGACCAGACGACCAATCCATGAGGTATGGTGTGGACCTGTCCGTTTGACTTTGCCTTCATTGTAATATCCTTTTCAGACACACTAGTAACCCGCAATCCTGTTTGAACATCAATACCATCTCTTGTAAATTTCTGCTCAGCAAAAGTACTGATTCTTTCATCAAACCTACAGGGAAAGAATAAGAATTTCCGTAAGTTCCATTTTCTGATCTTCTCCATAAACTTGCAATGAGGAATGAGTAAAAATCCAAATAAAGCCAGTTGGTTCCATGACTTCTACTAAGCATAGCAGGGTCTACAAATGAAACTTCAAATTTAAAAAGTAAGATAGAAGACCAATAATGGAACAATAAGGTATTAGAACAAAACGAATTTTACTATTTTTTTTCTTTTTTTTTTTAATTTTTTCTCTAGGGTCCTCTCATATATGAAAAGAAGACAAAACAGAAAATCAACACATGATCCATTCTAAAGCTATGTTAATTCGAAGTCTAAACTCAAGAATCATGGACAACATTCTACCAGATATGTGAAACTACAACACTATCTTGTGAAGGGTGCAACAGGAAAATGTTGGCAGAGTAATTTTGCAAATGGTTACTCATCTAGAACTGTTCAAAAGCATAGAGATAAATCAATGTGAATGGAAAATTGTTTTTACATGTTTAAAATGTGATCTCCTGATTGGATCACCGTGATCTTCAACAGATCCTTAACTCCAGGATACAACTTGACTATATCTTCTTCGACAAAGTCATGTAGCTCTGCGGCAAATTCCACACCAGTAGGACCCCCTCCTACAATAACAAAGTGAAGATTTGCTCTCCTCTCTTCTTCAGTTAAACCAGGTAGGGCAGCCTTTTCAAAACAATCAATTACACTCCGACGGATCTTCAGAGCATCCTCTACTTCCTGCATGCGAATTCACATTTCAACACTTTGTAAAAGAAAGCTGGCAGCAACCTGATTGTGTTAACAAATTGAAGAAAAATGAGATCATTCAAGGAATTTCAGAGGCAGAAGAAGCAATTTGAGAAACATAGTAAAGCATAGAAGGCCTAACTGTGCTACTACATTCAAAAACTGGGTTGACCATACCTTCAGAAAATGGCAGTTCTCCTTAACACCAGGGGTATTAAAAGTATTTACTTGTGCTCCAAGTGCTATAACCAAGTAATCATATTCCAGAGAGAACTCTTCATTCCCCAGAGAATTGCTGTCAAAATTTGACCGGCATGTAACCTTTTTATTTGAAGCATCTATCTTGACACATTCAGCCTCAAAAAATTTAATTTCTCCTTTTCTCTGGAATGGAACGGAAATTAGAAGACAGCATCAAGGCAAGACGTATTAAGAGAAAAATCCCAAGAGCAAAAAACGTGTAAAACTTGCTTAGCAACCACACAACAAATCAAAACCGTTTATTTCCATCTAACTGTCTTTCTACTGTGCCAAAACGTATAGAAAGGATAAAAGTTTTACAGCCCTTGTTTGATTCACTAACCTTCTTTATAATGTTCCGAACTGGTTCAACAATGCTTCGGGCCTCAACTGTCCCACATGTAACACTAGGCAATAAAGGCGTAAACGCAAAATAATTTCTGGGTGAAACGACCTGAACCTCATACAGTGAAGCATCCAAATCCTTAAGGAAACTAGTGCCAGCCCATCCCGTGCCAAGAACCACCACTCTCTTTTTCCTGGGCTCAATTTCATTAACATTACCACTTGGAGTGCCAAGCTCTGACTGTGATTCTGAGTATGCCACAAGACCTCCACTACTGCAATAATCGGAAGGAACAAAACAACATGAGACTAATAAAAATGATGCATGTATGATCAACCGAAAGCAAGTTCTTTTTCCAACAAAGGAAGACAAAATCTCTGTCTCTAGAATGCAACTATTACTGGTATGAAAATCACAATTATAATACTATTGTGGGTATATATCAATGCAATGTTAAGTCACTTATTACATCCTCAAAGTTTCATTGAACTATTACAAAAATAGCAACTTTAGAATGCCTTCCTATCTGGGATTCCTCTCTCAGCCCCCTCAAACCACTAAAATTACTATGATTATGTTAGTCCATTATGTACCGTCTAAATTAGAAAGTTCATGACTCCACATTTAAAAAGAAAAAAGAAAAATAAAAAGGGAAAATAAAAACCCCTTTGGGTTATTTTCACATAATTTTTCACGAATAAGCTAAATAAATGTTTAGTAGCTGAGAAAACCAAGTAAGACAGGAAAGGAAATCAAGATCCAAAATTTAAGTTATTATGAATAAAGGGAAATAAAAAGTGTAAACTATAAACAAGAACTCAACTAAAAGTATAGAGAAAAAAAAAAAAAAAAAACCATAGAAGCAAAGTTTGAGAACCTGAGAGTAGAGAGGATCAGAAGCTTAGAACCAAAAGGGTAGCCATGAAAAGCTCTTGAAGCTCTCGTAAAGAAGGAAAAGACCCTCATTTTCTCACCAAGTGACAGAACTCTAGCTCTGGAGAGAGAGAAGAGAAGTCTCTGTAGAGTTATGGCTGACAATTGAAATTGACCCAATGGCTTTTAACTTTTAAGACCCCTCAATTTGGTACTACTACACACACAATTACACGCGCCATTACTGTATTGAGTTCCTTTATTATAGCGGTTTTCAATCTTTCTTGATCGTACTGGGAGAATGATTTTGTGTGTATAGCTCGGACTGAAATAAGCAATCTGAAGCTACGGATGTTTGCCACGTGGAGAGTTAACGTTTTTTTTTCATGGTAGTTAGTTATTAATCGACTAAAATTATATAATTGTTTACTGTTTTACATTCATTGACAACGAGATATAATAGTTTAAAGTCCAACATGCTAGTCGTTACAGAATAATTGATTAAAAAGTCTTTGGCCAAACAAATCATAATTAAAAGCAAGATTATTTTCTTCTTTTTTTTGGTCGAAACGTAGATAAAGATTATTTTCTTCTTTAGGAAGCAAGATGAGATGACAACTTACTTCCCTTAAATAAAGAACAGATAAAAGTTATGAATGGACACACACAAAAAATTCCCTAAAGCCAAATTTTAAATCATGCAAAGATAACTGACATGAACTTTATCCTCTTCTTTCTTTCTTTTTTTTCCTGTTTTACGAATTCCAATTCTCCGTGGGAGGTTACTTTTCATGTTCGGTAAACATAAAAATTTTAGATCCCCAAAAAAAAAATGTCAAAGCATGTCTAATGAGTATGCTATGAGCCCATTTGAGATTCTGTATGGCCGCTAATTTTAGCTTTTAAAAATAGTTAGTGAAAAAATTAGGAGTGAAAAGTATTCGGTGAGTTCCTATTTTTTATGAGCAAATTCTAAATATTATTGTGTAACCGTTATTTTAAACAAAATTTGAGAAGCAATATAAGTATTACTTTTCAAAACTAATTTTACTTTTATAATACAAATTATTTAAAATATCATTTTACAGCACACATAATTTATAGTTTACCAAACACTTAAATACTGCTTTTAAACAGCATAACAATTTTATAAATTAAATTTGCCAAATGTCTAGACTTTTTTTCCCACAGTTGCTTCTTGCTCACAACACAACTACAACAATATCAAACTGGTCTTACGTCACAATTTACATGTCAATGACAAATTTTAGTAACTACCTTAAAAAAAATCTTTAATAACATGCTAAAATTTAATATGCTTGATGTGAGATCTGAATTTACAATATTATCATACAATGATTAAATAGATGGTAATTAGATAATATGATAACAATTAATAATAGGACGAAAATACTCATTTTTTAGTAAATTTCACTAAGAGATATAAATACAAATAGCATTTATGTTAACATGAGTATTGGAGAAAAAAAATTGTATTTATTATTAAATTTATAATTGACACACTTTTTTTGATACAGATCCATTGGAGATGATTTTAATTTCTTTTTAAGAAAAAAGATTTATCCAAAGAGAAGAGAATATGTGTCTATCAAGCATAGTTCAAATGTTGGACCTACCAATTCTGAACGACAGATGGCTCCCTTAGCTGTATTATGCTCCAAGTATAGTATATCAATATTTTACATTATATATACTTATATATATTGCGTGAATAAGCATGTAATTAAATTATTTCCACTAAAAAAAGAATACTGAATTATTTTCCAAAAGTGGTTCTAAAGGGAATCAGTCATTCAGGCAGTTTTGGGTTGGACTTTTTCCAAAACCAGAAAGAAGAAAAAAGAAATTGTTCAACTCACACTCACCAGACCCCCTAGATCCAGGCCTAGTTATTCACACCTAGTTATTCACGTAGTTAGACTATTTTTTATGCTAAAAAATAGTGTGTCAATGTTATATTTAACATCTTTAGCATTAACTTTTTAAATTCTGCTCTAATGCATATATACTAAAAGAAATATTATTTTATATTTTAAACATTAACTTTATATATAGCATATATTTTTTTTCTACTATATACTCTTATTATTTTATCATTTAATTACTAATCATAAAAATTCATTTTACCTACCAATTTAAAAGTAACCATATTCTATATAAATGAATAAATTAGTCAATACAAAAAAAAAAAATATAAACAAAAAATTATTCTTCTATTAGTTATAATTTATTATAATTTACTAAGGATAAATTTGTAAATAAGATTTAATGAAAAAAATAAATACATAGAATTTTGATAATATTGTGAAACACATGAATATTTAATATATAAAATAGTAACAATATTGTAAATAACAACACATACTCAAATTTAGTATGTGCTATACTTTGTATTATATTTGGCACAAAAAATAATACATGCTAAAAATTATACTATATAGTATATCATTAGAGAGCTATTTTTCACCTAAATACTAAAATTTAGCATTAGCATGATATTTAGTATATTCATCGGAGATGCTCTAACACAAGCAAATTTCAACTTCCAAAGCAATTGTTTTTGCCATTTTCGTACATTTTGTTTATTGATTTGTTTTTTTCCCCTGTGAATTACTCGAGGCAGTATCCTTGGTGGTTGGTTGCTTCTTTATTTATCTTTTTCTTTACTTTCAGCAAAATAATTAAATAAATTAAATATTGTTTACTCAATTTCTTTCTTTTGTTTGGTATTGTCGAAACTTACAGGATTGTCCTAATGGTATTTAGTGCATATTTTTGCGTTTAAAATCTTTGATTCCTTGTTTTCTAGTTTCTTGAATCTTCTAATTCAACTCCGAATGCTTTTTTGTTTTTTATTTTTGTTAACGTGGTATTTTTATTTTTTCCTTCTCTCGGCGGTGTTCTTTCATTCTCTGAGTTTGAGCTTCTCACTTGACTATTCATATCAATTTCCATTATGTGTAATTTTTGCTCCTGTTAATGTGATCAATTTTTGTTGCTTCAGTCTGTTCTTATATTTTTCTCCTCACTACAAAATCTCTGTAGCAACAAGAGATTATTCAACAAGTAAAAAACCTAAAATCTATTTTAATGATCTCAGTTAAACAGTAAGAAAACGGATTAAATGTTTGAGTAATTTTGACAAACAGATAATGATTACTAACCTAAAATGATTACAAATCTTTAATGAGAATGGAAATATTTACTCAAGGGTCATAATGAGAATGAAAATAAGGGAAATATTTTTATTATTATTATTATTATTATTTGGGATACAGAGTAACGAATTCCAAACTTAAACTCTTCCCAACCTGGGAACTATATTTGCGGATGATGTTAGGTATATCAAAATGTGTACCAAATTTTTAATACCTATATATAGCACGTGAGTTATCAATATTTAATTGTTATATTACCACAAATAAAGTAATTATATTCACAAATTGATTTAATTAGTATATTAGAACTTACTACAAATTTAATTAGTATATTATAACTTTCCACAAATAAAGTAATTATATTCACAAATTGATTCAATTCGTATATTAGAACTTATCACAAATAAAGTAATCATATTCACAGATTAAATGTTGTAAACTCATATACTGTTGGTATTAAAAATTTGGTCAAAATTTTAGAATATCTAGCATTATTTCTAAATTCGCACCCTCAAATCGCATAAAAGTACGCCTAATTTAAACTTTACCCAATTAGAAATTTTAAAAATATCTTTTAGTATAGACACCCCTTATCTTTCCAAAAATATTCTTCTATGTACCCTCAACTTTGTTCACTTACTAATTTTGACACCCCAATAAGGCAATACTAACACTAAGGCACTTTAATTAATAAAAAAAATGTTCTCACAACTGCAATAGCAACCTTTTTAGATTAATTACTTGAAAAAAAAAGTGAAACTCTAAAAGAATTTACGAAGCATGATTTATCTGACAAACGAAGGGAAAAAAAAGGATTCAAATGCAAGATGTAAGGAATTAAATAGTGTATAATTAGCGGATTTATGCGTACTTATTTTACATATCCCTATTTATATTTTAAGAGGGTTGAAAATTAGGGTCTCCGGCCCCTTCACTAGCTTCATCGTCATCGGGATGATGAAATTTTTGTATTTGCCTTCACTTGGCTGTATTCACTAAACCCATGTCGCTCTACGAAATTTTCCTTAATGAACTATAATAAATAATCACTATTTACTCGCTGAGATTTCTTTTCACTTTCAAGCTTTTTAGTCCTTTAATTTCTTCACGCAAAACATAGACGTCAGATAAAATAATATAAACATAGAATGATTTGGTTTTACCCTTCAATGATTAAAGATTGTTACAATCTTGTTCAATCGATGAACAAAATTATCAAAATAATAATTAATAATTGGGACTCCTTTAAATAAAAAAGAGAAAAACTGCAGGTAGCTAGGATGCTTATGCGAGAGTTTAACAAAGTTTTTTAATTATTGTAAGATGGGTTGTATTGAAAAAAAAAAAAAAAAAAACCCTTTTTTCCCCAATTGAAATCCAAAGATAGATCGGGACTCACCTTCATCTTATTCTTCTTTGCTTGAAGCTTCTTTGCCTTATTTTCTTTTTCTTATTTCTCTCCTGTATTAAGTATGAATATGAGTACATGTACATATTCATAAAGCTAATTTACATACACAACTATACAAAAATGTATATTATATGATATATATATATATATATAGACAAGGGTACTTGGGTCTTTTATGAAAGGTTAAATATGTATTGAAATTTTTTGAAAGAAAAAGGGTGTCTTTATACCACTTGGTGAGTACAAATATAATCCCTTCTAACGATCATTCACTAATACAGTAAAACCTTGATAAATGAATGTTCGTTAAATAATAAATCTTCCGATCCCAACTCGGTTCAATATACTAAATTAATATTTTCGTTAAATGTATAAGATAATAAATTTGTTTGTAATTCCTTTAGGGCCCATCGAATATATAAATTAATAATTGATTAAATACATAAAAGAAATAATATAGGCATTTATAATATTAGTGACTTTTTTTCTAGATAACTTCTATTTTCTTAATTATGTTATTTTTCAAAATGCATCTAAAATTGTTTACTTATTATTCATACTTAAATTGAATCCAATCTCATACTCTAATTTTTGCAATGAATACATCATATTCGGTATATAATTTGAAACCTATTTATAATGATTTGGATTCTTGAAGTAAAACTAATGACTATTTATCGTTATTATGTTCAATATACATGAAACATCTTGAATGCTATGTTTTATAAAGTATTAAATTTGTAAGCTATATTTATCATATATATATGTACATCTTAACTTTTTGATATATACTGAAAACTAACTTTTAGAATTTTATTTATATACAAATAATATATAATAATTTTTGTGTATATACATGTTAACTTTTAGGCTTCTTTGTATGCATATATTAACTTTAACTATATCTGATTTTTATTATTATAAGTTACAGATATATCTCTTAGGAGATAAAAATTGCAAGTATTAAGTTCATATTACTATTTTAAATTAATAAATATTTGTTTATTAATAAATTAATAAATTATTCATTTATCGATAAATAAATAACTTTTATAAGATAATAATTTCTCTTAGTTCCAATAATATAAATTTATAAAGGTTTTATTGTATTAAATAACAAAAATAACCTTAAATGAAATGACATAAATGGATATCAATAATATTATAGACCTTGAATCTTTTTCATAATTATTTTTTTTCTACACACACCCCTTTAAACAAATTATTTGGAAAAAAATCTTTAGCAATTAATTTATAAATCACTGAAAAAAAAAATCTTAAGCAAGCAATTTATTTTTAGATAAGTAAAGTTTCTATAGCTATATAAAAAAATATTGTGAATTCTAAATTTCAACTATCTCTCTCAAAAGCTTTAAATAATAATTCAACTCTAACTCCCTTTTTAGTTTCAAGAACCCTAAAAAATATTTAAAAGCTTTTTTCTCTCTTTTTTTTTATAAGTATAACTTTCCTCTTTAGTTCTTCAGAACCTTGAAAAATACTCAAGAATCCCGAAAAGAATTTAAGAAACTCGATCTTTCTTTAGTTTTTAAAAATACTAAAAAATAATTCAAGAACTCTATCTTTCTAGGAGAAATATAAACTGATTAATATTAGAATCCCAAAAGTTTGGTCCCACTATTTTAATTTATAAGGTGAGTTTTTGTCAAGAAAGAAAAAGTTGAAGAAGACCAAGAGAAAAGATTAGAAAATTTTTAAAACTAATGAGTGGCAAAAGAAATTTCCTTTGTTTTTTATTTATTGATCATCAATTTTGGAATAAGAAAGATTAAGAAATGGTATATTAAGAAAATGATTAATTTTCAAATTTGAAAGAGGAATCTACTTAGAAGAGGGATGGAGAGAGAAAAAAGAGGAGTAACAACAGAGCTACCTATTAATATTAAAAGTGAGGTGTAATTACTAATCAAGCTATGCCTATAACCATCATTCAACTATGTTTATACACATTTAGGGAATAAATTTTTGTGAATCTCTTAATTGGGATATATCATAACTAATTTTTGAATGTCTCATTCTTTCCCAAACTCTTTTTTTACTATTCTTTTCATAACGAATTAATAAATATATCCCAAATACATAGGAAGTTATCTGCAAAAATGCAATAATGAAATTGCAAAATCTAATATGGGAATTTTGAATAGAGAGGACAACAAATAGAATAAGAATGCAACACCGAGATTATAACTTTTTGGAGGATAATAATAGTAATAATAAGGGATAATACCGAAAAAAATCCACTACCTTTAATGTTTTATTAAAAAAAACCTATGCCTTTTTATTAATATCAAATTAAACATTCAATTTGTATTTTCTGATCAAATAGAACCGGACTCACATATTTAGTCAAAATTAGAAATTTAATCCATTAAAAAAGATAATTTTACTCTTTAAACTCATAAAATATATATTAAAAATAATAAATATTGAAATCATTTATTCTTGTCTTTCTAAAAAATTATTTTAAGTGAAAATAATAATTATTAAAAATAAAAAGAGTTTCAACTATTCAAAAGAATTTTAGAAAAAAGAACGACAAAAGTTAAAAAAATTATTGTTTTGCTCTTCTTTTTTTTCAAGAGTTTAAATTATTTAAAACAATTAAAATTAAAAGAGAGAGAGAGAGAGAGAGAGAGAGAGAGAGAGAAATAAAAAAAAAAAAATTTCTTTATTTTTCTTTTTTTAAAAATTTTAAGTGAAAAAAATAATTATTGAAACTAAAATGAGTTTACTTCAAAAAGAAAAAAAATTAAATGTTCAAAAGAAAAAGAATGACAATATTTTTCTTTTTAATAGTTATTATTTTCTCTTAAAATATATATTCTTTATTTTCAATATATGTTTTATGAGTTTAAGGTGTAAAATTATCTTTTTTAACAATTAAAGTTACAATTTTGAGTAAATGTGTGGGCCTGTTCTATTTGATAATAAAATACAAATTGAATGTTTAATTTGATATAAATGAAAAGATGTGTATTTTTTTTTTATAAAACACCAAAAATGGTGGGTTTTTTTTTTTAATATTATCCCTAATAATAATAATAATAATAAGTTGAGTAGAAAATTCTTAAATAGGTATTAAAAAAAATTACTCTATTGGTATTAGACTTCATCATGAACTGTGAATTTTCATCATATTTTCTCACGATATGCACTATAATATTGTTAGCGCTAACTAAACTGTTGTGCAATATTATTGAAATATGTTGTATATTCATTTAAGAGATTGCTTACATTTTGAACATTTTCCTTTGCTCCATGACCGATTTGGTCAAAAATTTGATTTTCTTCAATACATCTATTTATAGTCAATTCAAAATCTAAGTTCATAAACATACCATGTGCCACCTGCTCGTTCGAATTTGGTCCACAACGCACGTTTTAACCGAACACTTTTTTTCGTCACTTTTTTTTTTCTTTTTTCTTTTCTTTTTTTTTTTTATAAAAATTTTAGTCATAACATTTTGGATAAAGACTAATTTTTATTTTTATTCTATTTTCTCCCTTTAATGTTTAGTCATTTTATCAAAGATTACATTTTTCGTTTCCTTATTTTTTTTTTCTCTTTCTTCTTTTTTTTCCCTCTTTCTTCTCTTAAACTTTTGTTTTACACTTTGTTTGGCAGGAGTGATTTATGGAGGGATGAGGAGAGTTAGAAGGATTTGGGTGGAAGGAGATCCAAGTTTTTATGTTTGGCAAGAAGTAGAGGAGGAAGGAGAGGAGGGGTGGAGGGATAGCAAATCTCTCTGGACCCACAAAAATGAGTCCATCCCTCTTTGGACGGATGAGTGGGAAGGGGTGAAAAAATTAGAGGGTATTTAACAAAATTACCCTCCAAAACTTAATAAATATATTTTTATTAATAAATTAAATCTAATTTTTTTCCTCCCCTCCTCCTTATATGTTTTATCCTCTCTATGGCTCCTTCTAAATTCAACTCTTGAAATTCTTGATAATTAAAGGAAATTTATTTAGATATGAAATCTTTGTGAAGCACTATAAATTATTTTGTGTTATATAGATATTATTTTTAAGTTCCTATTATGTTTCCTTGTTTTTTATTTATTTTTGGAGAAATGAGAAAGATTAAAGAACATAAAAGAAAATTATATTTGTATTCTTTTTAGTGAATAAGCTACAGAGAAGTTCTCTAATGTATGGATTATATGAAACCATGGTATGTTGAAAAGTAGCAAATAAATATATATATATTTAAAAAAAAAAAAAGACTAGCGAAACAAATGTTGTAGGAGGAAGTAGATTTATGTAATAATAAAATAAATTAGAAAGAAAAATACAATAAATTACATAATGGGTAGTATAGTAATTTTATAATTAATAATTTATCCATTCTTTCAATTTTCCTTCAAACACTAAACACAAGGATAGAGAAGGATATTCTCTCCTTCCTAACTTACCAACAACATGAAAGGAAAGCAACTATCTTCTCCTTCCCTCCTACTCTCCCTTCTTCCTAATCTATTCATCCTTCCTACTCTCCCTCCCTCTCACCAAACAAAGCCTTAGTCATAGCATTTCTATGAAAAGCACAACACTTTTTTTTTTTGGTTCTCATTTTATTTGTGTCATTTTGTCAAAGATTTCATTTTAGTCTTTCTTTACTTTCATTTCAGTCTTTCTTACTCTTTTTTTTTTCCCTTTCCTTTTCTTTTCTTTCCCTTTTTTTAATTTTTTTTCCTCATTATTTGTTGTCTCTTCTTTCTTATCATAATATCAAATATGCACATGTGAAGCACATTATTTTTTTCCATCACAAAAAGCAGCAGTTGAAGGCTCCGAACGAATCACAACAGCCAACTAATCAATCCTCGCGTTGATGTTGATAAGACAGAGACTGAAATATCCATACACCAAGATAATATATATATATATATATATGCAGATAGAGACTGAAATATCCACACACCAAGATAATCTGTATGCAGAGAGAGGCTGAAATATCCACACACCAAGATAATCTGTACAAAGGATTATGCGGTAGTCAAAACTTTTTTTTTTCCCTAAAGGAAACTGGTTTTATTTTTATGAGTACTAGCATATCACCGCACTTAGGATTTTTCTGGTTAGCGTATCACTATATTTAAAATTTTCCTCTAACCAGAATCTAGAAGAACATAACGACAAAGCAACAAAGACCATATATATATAGATTCTCCTTTGCAAATTCATGATGTGGTTAAACTTATTAAAACCATATATATATATATATACACGGCTTTTCAAAATTAAGACATTACTATTTGGTAACATTGCTTTGCGTGTGTTGGTAACTTGTTTTTTTTGAATGAAATTTTTCAAGGAATTATATTAATGACTGATTAAATGGTTTTATTAATTACAACGAATACAATCAAATGGTGCATAAGAGTACTCTACCCAAGAGAAAATATAAGAACACCCATACCCACAACTGACAAGTGTAAGATAAAGTTCACTGAGATGTGTGAGTCAATCTAGCAAAAAGCGGACAAAACAAATTTCATCACCTCTAGAGACATCAAGTTCCAAACCAGTCTTTAGAGCTATCATTCACTTCTTAAAGAATCCATCAGTAAACGTCATAACACACTCTTAGCGTCCATCAATAGACGCCATAGCAGAGTCATGGTGTCCATTAGTAAACGCCACAACAGACCCCTAGCATCCGTCAGTAAACGCTATAGTAGACTCCTGATAGGGTAAATCTTATAAATCTATCTCTCAAAGAAAATCTGACATAATAACTTGTTATGTATATATATGTTATATGTATTTTTTTGAGATGAACTTAGTATGTATACTTATATGCTAGAGATTAAATGTAATAGGTTATTGCTACATATTGCTAATACGTCATCGTATATATGTAACAATTTACTTCATTAAAAAGAAAAAATAGGAAACAATATACGAAATAATACACACACTATCAAGGGGAGTGGAGCTTAACTAATGATCACCACTTACTATAATTTAAAAGAAAATAACACGCACACTATCAAGGCTTGAACCCCTGACCCTCTCAAACTCACACACACATCTCTCAAGTTTTGGACCAACTAAGCCAATGCACATCTACTTTAGGGCATCGTATTTTTTATTTTCTATTTTTTTAGGGTGGCATCGCATATATTCGTCAGTAGAAGAATTTGATGTTCATAATCATGACATATTCACACGGCATTATAAATTGGTAATAAATTTCTGAAGATAAGGCGACTCCTGACTTGGATATATTATTTTGAAGACCAAGAGTTCATGCTTTCAATTTCTCTTTGTATTAAAGCATTTCGGAGAATCCACAACCACATATGCATATTACCATGAGAAGTCCATTTTAATAATTAGAAAAAAATTGACAAAACTATATTTTATACAAGATATCTTCATGCAACATGGAATTGAAAAAAATCATTGGCCGTGTACCCTACATATACACAATGCAATCAACTTAAAAAATTGGAATGTATCCAATATTATTGAAAAGGAAAAAAGGAGGGCCAGAGCACGTTAAGAGGGACGCAAAGGTCCACTCCAAAAAGTCATTAAGCACCTCAGAAGAGGTATCTTTTTTGAAATGAATACTAGCATATCACCAATGATAATATAAGAGAGATACAGTCCTGACTGTATAGAAAAAAGGTGTCTAGATTGTGGCCATGAAATTAAAATTCAGCGCAAGTCTTCCAAGTGATCAGGTTGTCCATAACCATCTTAGAATCACCTTAGAATCATCACAAAATTGTCTTCCGGAGATTGCATATAACCCAAGAATATTGCTAGAGAGACTGCAAGAGATCGTCAAGCTGGGATGACACAATGGAGAGAGGAGACGACGAAACCTGACGAATTCTCCAACGACGACCGCAGCTGCGACGACATTGTTAGAAGAAATCGAGACACCAAAGTTGATCTTTAGTCCACTCATCAAGAGGTGGTTTCCAGCCACTGGAGGAATCAAGAGATCTCGTTTTTGATGAGGGAGAGAAGTTGTTTGAAATGGCAAAAATTGGCATACATATTTTTTGATAATGAGAAAAGTTTTGGTATATATATATATATGCATGTCATGAAGTTATTCCGAGTTTTCCAAATGAAATCAAGGCAATGGAAGCAAATAGAAGCGGTTCAAAAACAAAAATCAGTTTTTTCAATGGACCAAATGAATTTTTAAACTAGTCCACGAATGGTGAAATGGCTAGGGTGTTATTTTGGATTGAGACCCCAAGAAGAAGAGAACTGTAATTTTAGTGAAGTCACAATTAAGGCAGGGGGTGAGAAATGAATGGTTTCAGGGTCGGTATTGCAAACGAGGGCAGAAGGTAGATTCGAACTTCAGATTGGATTACTTGATCATGATCAACTCTAACTTTGGCTAAGAGAATCATATTAAGTAGAGTTTATTGCCACCAGAAAATTTTATTATCAATGGTGGATAAATAGGTATTTTTGGCTTTCCAAATGTGATTTGAAAACAGAATTTTGGA
This sequence comes from Trema orientale, assembly GCA_002914845.1. Lineage (NCBI taxonomy): Eukaryota > Viridiplantae > Streptophyta > Magnoliopsida > Rosales > Cannabaceae > Trema > Trema orientale. The sequence goes on from JXTC01000205.1 coordinate 102,604, forward strand.
CACTGATCACGAGATAAGCTGATTTTGTAGTGTGAATTTCTTTTTTTTTTTTTGGTACCCAAATCCAGGGTTCATCATGTCCAATAGTGAAATGGCGTTAGTTAGGGGTGGCAATCTGTGTCGTGTCGTGTTTAACCTAATTAAATCGTGTCGTTAACAGGTTAACTTACGTGCACCTATTTAATGAAAACGACGTGCAGATTGATGGTTCAAAACGTATATAAATAGTATAATTGTTAGTTTACTCGATTTTTTTAATTAAGTTTTACTATAGTAAGAGAAATTAGTTCATTAGCTTTATGTTTTTTATTTTATTTACAAGATATTCATGAAAAAATATTTTTTTGAAAATAATTATTTAATATAATTTATTAAAAAATTACTTAATCGTGTCAATTCGAGTCAATTTCGTGTCAAGCAGGTTCAGCTAATCGTGCGGATTTCGAGTCGTGTTATCGTGTCATGACCTATATTGCCACCCCTAGCGTTAGTCAAAGCATTTTTTTTTTCCCAATGTCAGAAAAATTCCAGCCGCTAAAAGGGAGGAAGAAGTCACTTACAAAGATGAAACCATGTCATGGATTTCCTAACCAGTTATTGATGTCTCATGTCATGGATTTCCTAACCAGTTATTGATGTCTCTTTCTGTTGAGAGGGTCTATAGCCAGCATTGGACACACTAGCAATAATTCCTTCAGAGACCAATAAGTAACAACTTGTGTACACAAACAAAGAAATGAATGTAACTGATCAGTAATAAAGGTGTATGGATAACTTACCTTGAGTAAATGGGCGCAAACGACAATCTTCTTACGAGTCCCATATGGGCCCAAAGGCAGGAACTCCAGTAGCCTTACATGCACAAACGACATCCCTAGTTCCTTCCGGATTGCTAGTCACAACGACCACCTCAGCTCCCCATTCTCTCGCGGCGTCGACACTCATTTTCGACAAATTAGGCCGCCCAAACAGAGCAGTGTCGTGCACTATAACCTTGTCCTTAGGGTACCCACTTACCATCTCTTTAATCTCCTTACCAAAATTCTGCTCAATGCTCTTAGCTACCCAGATGAGGTTGACATCCACTGGACACGGCTGAAGTAAAAAACGACAAGAATACGCACACTCCCGAACCCGTAGCGACCAACAAACCCCTGTTGTACATGTTCACTAGATAAGGAAGTCCAGCAAGTGGCTCGGCGGGTTCGAAACAAGGGACCTCGTGAAGTCGCCTATGGCTCCCGCGAGCATCATGTGGTCTTTTTTTCCGTTGGAAATGATTCCGAATGCGTGCCATTCAGACAAAGGCGAAGGACTAATTCGGCCTAGTATCCCAGCTGCCACTCCACCTCCTTTGAACTTGATTATGGAGGCGTGGCCTGAAGGAGAAGAGATTTTGACGGGCACGGGCTTGCTAGTTATCCAAGGGAGGGTAATGAGCGTAGTGATGGCGAGTGTAAGCCAGAATTCTTGTCGTTTAACCAAGGTGGCGCCGAGAGTTTGGGTCGTATGACTTTCTTTTAATGTCGTATGAGATTGTCAGGGCCATAATGGCCCAGAGGAGACCGAGAGCCATCCACCCGGCGAATCGGTGAGTTCTCTCGAATAAGTTGTAATGAAAATGACGGACGAGTGGGAAGGCGGCCAAGGAGGCGAGGCAGAGGAGGGCTAGAATGGCGGCGGCTACGCAAACTATTCTGGGGGAAGTAGTGTTTTCTCTGTCTTTGAGAGTAAGAAATAAGGCGAACATGAGCCATGCAATGGAGGAAACACCGCAAACTGCTATGAACCCCACCAAGGCTTTGGAGAAGAGAAGTTATAGTAGTCTTGATAAAGAGAGGAACCCATGAATGGCCCACGAGTTTCATTGCGAGCCAGAATTTGACTCTTAATAAAACCCCGCTACGGCGAAGTGTCGAAGCAAGGATGTGAACGATGGAAAACCGAGTAGCTCTGTTTCTCCCATGTGGGAAATATTCTGTGCCTGCGAGGGCCAAAGCGGCGCCATTTAGAGCTAAGCAAACGACAAAGAGTCGCTCGTGGATTGTACCGAACAACCCTTGATCGAGCAATATGGTTGATATTCTCGACCAGTAATGTTGCTTTAGGCCGGCATGGACTTTTGGTTGTCGTTCATGCCAAGGTAATCTGGGCTCGAAAGGGACCCTATGGCCGTGGAGACTAGAAAATCTTATTACAGCCGTCTGCATTTCTTTCTTCCTTTCTACAAAAGATTAACATATGGAGACTTTTGTATAAACGATATATAATACTACGAGATAGGGTTTTGTAAAGCGGTCGAGTGGTGGTGCAATTAGGGTTTATGCCCTAAAAGCATGTATATTTTGAATATTTGCTGAATTAATAAAATGACATTTTTCTATTTGAATTTGTGCATAATTTAAATGTCTTTAAATATCAGAAAATCCCTAGTTTATTTATGTGACCACAAAATTTAGTATATAAGTGTTATATACATGAGGATTAAATTTATGGATAATAAACAAAATATAGTCCGTAATAATTAATTAAAGTTTGGGATCTTTAATTAAATATTATTAGTACGGTCCATTAAGATTGAGAATGTAATAGTCTTATCCGGACTATTGATGTGGTGACATCACAATGGAGGTACTTTATATAATTTGATTATATAGGACTGGACCAGACATGATTTGAATCTTACATAAATTCCGTTAACTGTTGAGAGTTCAAATAATGTCACTAGATGATCATATGTAGATCAATCTTAATCCTGAGTAGTTATAGACTCCTATTTATAACATTATATTCTTTGACATACTTATTAAAAGTTTGTTTTTTAAACAGACCGAAATACTTGTATCTTGGGAGCATGATGAGATGAGTAGCTGGGAATGTAGCTTACAGATATGGAATCCATTCCTTCCATTAGGAAGT
>JXTC01000205.1:113237-152626 GCA_002914845.1 Trema orientale
TAATACTATGCACTCATATAGTCAATTGTTTTGAGAAAATTTTTGAATGTTCCTGGGCCAATTTTCCGCTGCGAAAATCGTTTTTAATTCCAACAGGTGCCTTGAGTCAAGCTTTGATTTTTTTTTTTTTTGTAAGTAATAAATGTTGGAATGATTTACTTTTAGTTTCCTAGTATATATTCGTAGATTTTGGAAATAAGTTTTCTCATTTGTCGTTAATTCAAATTTAGGTAATAAATTACCATTTAGTTTGACTTACTTTGGAAACTGCCAATTCGTGTTAAAATGATCGGAGTCTTGTTGAGCAAGAAATGTGACAATAAATTTGTACTTTAGTTTAAAGTTTTGAACAACATGAGAGTTGAGAAGAAACCTTGGAATCACTAAAAGGATGTGTCACTTAATTAGTAGTATCAAAATGAGGAGTCTTGTTGAACAAGAATTATGACTAAATATGGGAGACTTCTAACCTAGAGTATAACATATTTCTCCCGTGATAAGGTCACAAATATTGACCTTCATCTAAATCAGGTGGATGAGAAAAAATCGAGTGGGCCCAATAAATAATAAGGCATGCCACACTTGATTAAACCAACATGAGAAAAATTTAAAGGAAAAAATCATCACTTTCACCCGTCTCTTCTTCTTCATAGAAGGATTATCCCAAGCTTTTCTGACCACGTTTACAGGTGCCTTAACCAAAATTGATGAACCGAAAAAGGTTCCATACATAGAGCTTTGCAGTTTGTAACACCACCGAAAATCAAAAGCAGTAATTTTCAGTAATTTTCAGTAAAAACAGTAATAATCATGATTTCTCAAAAATTCCAGGAAATCAAAAATCTGAAATTTTCATTTTTTAGTCCTCAAAAGTAACTAAATTACAAAATCATGAAACATTTTATTAGTTTTAATTTTTGGAGAAAAATCTTCATTTAAAGTTTTGAAAAAAAATTCTAATTAATTGGTTTAGAAACTTTTGTTGATTCATAAATTATAGTAAAACGAGTCTAATTAAACCTTAAGTCCAATATCCAAATAATTTATATAAAATTATTTGTATTTCTAAATACTCGATTTAATAGCAAAATCATCCTCATACATCAACTTAGTAAATACACTACTATTACCTAAATAAATTTGACATAGAAAGAAAAATATAGTATAGAATAGGAACCAACTAATGAAGAGGTAGAAAACAACATACATATATCAAACAAGCTTGTCAAGCCACCATGACAATTACCCCAAAAATAATTTAAGATCCCGTTAGGAAGTAGGTGAATTGAGCACGTAAATGCTCAATAGAGATTCAATTATAAGTTTTTTATACATGATAAAAATATTCACGTTAAAGGTCCTGCATAGTTAGTAGTCCATTCAAAAACAGTCCACAAAATCCACGTGGAAATCATAGTCCAATAGTTCAAACATTTCAAACCATTGTAAAATATCCATCAAAATCAGTACATATCTATTCAAGCTAACATATAACTATGTATGCAATCATGATGTTTGAGGTGCCCAAGTGGGTTATCTGTAAGTCCGAGCCGCCTAAAGAGGTAACCGTAAGTCTGAGTACCGAACATGGAATATCGTAAGTCCGACGGCCGCATAAGTATGTGAATGCATACAAACGCTATATGAGTGACAGAATAGTTATATGTACCATTTCCACAAAATTACAAAATAATCATGCAATATTCTTTAACCAAATATCATTTAGTCCTTAAAACTGAGTTATCAAATCATTTTGGATTTTCTAAAAATTTTGGCAACACAACGGCCATTTTCGATCAAAACCCAAAAATTCAATTCCTGCAGAAAATAATTCAAAACAGTATATTTGACACGCCAACCAGTATGACGTGTCTCCCAGGCAGTTCATATATTAAATTAGGTCAAAAACAGATATAAACACAATTTTTATAAATTATTTCACGAAATTTTATATTTATTGAAAATATGTAAAATTCATAAATTAAATTAATTTTAGAATTAATTAATCAAATCCCTACCTCAATCGAGTGACAAAATAGTGTTACGGTACTATTGAGAACATTAGACATCGTTTGGAGGGTTAGGGGTCGTTTTCGAACCCTCGATGGTTTGGTTTGAAAATTTAATTTTTTCAACGGAACCTCGAATGGAGAAACAGATATCTCCAGTGAATTCCTAGCACCTAAATTGGCTAGGTTAGATATATAACTTGACCAATTCGAGCTCGGGCCAAACCTGGGCCCACGACACGCAGAACGAGACAAATACAGTACCGTCCGCTCTCGGTTTTCGTGTCAGTCACCAAATATAGAGAATAGATATCTCAAAATTCATGTTTTCATAAGTACATCACAAATATGAAGTTTATTTGATGATCTAACGGTCCGATTGAAAAATCAATACACAAACTAAAATAAGTCAAAATTGTCAAAAATAGTGAAATTAAATCCGGACAAATTCGAGTTTAGATATGTATACCACGTGAAAGATTGTGACGAAAGAAATTGAATGAGACCGATTTCACGACCTAAGGTGACCGAAAACTTCGCCGACAGCCATTTTCCTCCTTAGAGCCTTTCTCCCCTCACCGGCATGGAGACCACGAATGGCGCTGCAACTCTAGCTGGAAGGCCACGGCAACGGCGTGGTTCAGGTCTAACCCCTGGCAAGCCTCGACGCTAGCCGGATAGGCTACTGCTGTGGTGGCGCCTCTATGTTAGAGTAAACAAAGAGAGAACGAGAAGGAATCGTGGGCAGGAGAGAGAAAGAGAGGGAGGAAGAATGAGGTGGCCACATGGCCCCCTCCTAAATGGATCTAAAAAATTGTATTTTAGTCCCTAATTTCAAAAGTTATTTATTTAAGTCCTTAAAAATTGCAAAATAGCCCCAAATTCCAATTTTCATTTCAGTAAAACCCAAAATTTTAATTAATGAATTTCATTATTGTTAATTCCAAAAATGATAAAAGAATAAAATACCCTTATAATATTTTGGGATTTTAAAACTTGCACCCTCATTTTTTTTTTCTATGTCTGATTAAGAACAAAATAAAGGAAATTGAAAAAGCAAAAACCTAAACCCAAAAACCTCGAAAAGATTATTGAAACCCATAATAAAGATTTTGAAAAACTGAGAAGCCAACTAAATCAGCGGGGAAGAGATATTCTGTGTAAGTTTTTGATGTCATTGATATATATTATTCTAATCACAACACAAATTATCAAAACTTTTGATAGAAAAAATAATGTCAAAATTAAATAAAATCCAAAACACAAATTTCGTTTTTTTTTCCTTAATTTGAAATATTTGTATAATTAACTCAAAAATATGCAGGTTTTATGACTAATTTAAAATTTTAAAAATATTAATTTTTTAAAACCAAAACATAGTTTTGATAATTGGGCTTTTGGTTTGTTTGTTATGAGTACTAGTGGTGCTCAATATGTCAGTCTGTTACTGGCTAGTTATAGTTATATTTTCAAATAAAATTTATATGAGATTCAGTTTATTAATTAGAATAATCTCTAACAACACGTCATTGTAATGATGAGTATTGAGCATCACTGGTGCTCATAACATTACTCTTTTATTAAGGACATATTTGTCTTTTACATGAATTTTCTCCTATTACATAAGACGTGATTTGATTATAATTAAACTCTGAAAGTTTCTTTTTTAACCAAAAAAAAAAAACCAAAATTATAGTATAGTTAACACCATTTTTTGTACCAAATTTTTTATACCAACATATGTAGTATATAAATTGTCACCGTTTAATTGGTGTGTTAAAACTTAGCACAAATAAATTAAATATTATCACTAATTAAATAGTGACAAATCACATGCTATATATGTTGGTACCTCAAGGATTCTATTATTTATTTGTATGTCATATGTTTGACTTAAAAATATCGCTAAAGACATAAATAATTTATATAAAAAATAAATTTATATAAATTCAAAGAATAATATTATGGGATACTAATGATGTCTAATATCATATGAGATGTAATTCTATTATTAAGTAATTATAATTAATAGCACTTATGTATCTTATCTAAATCGTGACCATAAACAGTCTATTGCATACTGACACATTTTGTAATGTTAAGCACCATATGATGCTCCTTACTTAAATTTAATTAATTTTACCTACTTATAAAACTAAGATATTTGTTGAAATAAATGTGAGTAATTATTCTTATTTTTACTCTTACTCTTAGCTTAATACTTGTACTTACTTTTTTTTGTTGTGTCAGTTTACTCATTTTTTAAAGAGACGAGGGAAACACAATATTAACATTTTGTCTAAAACTAAGATGAGGGAAACACAATTTTGTATTTGACTAAATAGATTGCAATACTGTATTCATTTTGCCTAAAGAGATGAGGGGCAAAATAGTTAATAGACTGGGACGAGGGAAACAAAAATTTTTCTAGTATTGTGAGGTCGCTTCCTTAGGATAAAAAGAATTCGGTTCCTTCCTTAGGACAGAAAGGTTGTTTACCTTTAACAACTGGTCCTTACGTTAGGAAGGAGACTGTGACTCTTGTCTAATTTGGATAAGATTATCGTTAAAGAGGATGTGGATACCATTAATGAATGACAGCTACAGAGTCCATCTCATGTTCATTAACTTAAAACAAAGAAAAACAATAAAAATTAAAAAAAAAAAAAACTAGGAAATACTATCTACAAAATTGGGTACAAATTGTGTCCCTCTTCATGAACACAGTACCATGAACAAAGTATTTAAATACCATCTCTTCTCCACTTTCATCCCCAGTCTAAACTTGGGAGTGAAACATATTCCAATCAATCTTAATTTCAAGCAAGGTGTTCATGACCGGTCTGGACGGTTTAAATTACCAATCCAAAAACTAATCCAAATGTACAGTTTGACCGGTTTACTAATCCGATCAATTCACCAAATGTACAGTTTGACCGGTTTACTAATCCGCACCTACATTTTTGCAACCGATTTAGACGATTTCCACGGTTTGAAAACTTACAAAATTTGAATTATTACAACACCAACTAAGTTCATATCATAATCATAGTTAACCAAATCGAAAATCCTAGTAAACTTAAATTTTAGTTACAACTACAACCTAATTAAAATTGAATAAAGACTATACAATAATAAGATTTAAAGTCTAAAATATCATAAGAGTGATATAATCTTAAATGAGCTAAAAATAATCATTAATCAATAAGAATAAATGAGCTTAAATTTTTAACTATTAATATACATATTTTTCTTTAAAAATATATATATATATATATACAAACTTATTCGCCGATTCAATTTGAATCAGACCGAATTTGTCTAAAATCAAGAACCGAGCCAACCAAGTTGGTTTTCATTTTTTCTAATCCATAATCAGTCATTTAAGAAGAAAATTAGCCTGAATTAGACTGTTCGCACTGGATTGGACGATTTTTTTGAACACCCCTAATTTCAAGATCCAGCCGTCAAACATAAACCACCTCACTCTTTTTAACCAAAGGAATCAACATAACGGTACCAGGAGAAATTGTGGGCCAACTACCACCCCAGATCAAATCCATAAATACTAGCTGCGGCCTATTACAAGATAAAACTTGCATACCAAGAAAAGAAAATATTTCAGTTTATGGTGTCACACTGAACTACTGAAGCAGTTGATTTTCATATCATATCCAACCTGCAATGACATGATGCGAAAATGAAATGTCAAAAAGAAACAAATGTCAAAAAGAAACAAATGTCAAAGGTAAAGACACATCAATGCCCTCCTTTCAAGTGGCACTTTCATCTGTAGTCTATCTGCAGCAATGGCAAGAACTAAAACTTGGATTGGGGGAGAAAATAAATTCTAGAAATAACAGGACAATGAATAATAATTTGCTTTTAGAACTTGAAACTAGAACTTAGCTTACCAGAGGGGAAAAAAAAAAGAAATCCAAAAGGATCCCATTTTATCTTGTATCTTGCTAAGGCCGTTTTTAAGCATATAGAATTTTGACAATTGTCAATATTTTCTAAATTTCTACTTTAAACTGGCCATAAAACTCCATAGTTAACAAAACAATAGATTCCGAAATAAATTAAAAAAACACAAAATTTACATCCACAAATGGATTCCAATTGCTAGACTTATATAATCCAAAGGTAATAATTCATTTCTTCATTTTTTCCTTCTATTCACCAAATAAGGAGAGCCTACTATAAATAGTCTCCTGTAAGGTATAAAATTACTATTTTGAACCTCATTTCACATAATGATGAAAATCGGCAAGTATGGGGAAAAAAAGCGCAAATATAAACATGATCTGAATGCATTCGATTCTAATTTGCTTTTATTTGATAGGGGTAGGATTTAGTGTTGTTGTTTTGACTCCAATCCCGTAAAAGTTAACAAGAGAAGAAGCTGATGACAACACAGGATCTATGAGTTTTTCAGACTCTATATCCACTCTAAAAAGGATACGAGGATAGTTAAAACTCAAAAATGAATTGGCAAGAAAACAAGAATACAACACAAAAGCATAAAAGTTAAACAAAATTGCACGACCTCTACAAAATCCAACAACTCAAACAACGATTAAAATTGGAAGTCCTAATAAAATATAGTCTCCATGTAAGATACAAAATAACTATTTTGAACCTCATTTAGAAAAAATAAAATAATTCAAAAGGGTCACACTAAGACAAAAAAATGGTATCACACTAATACAATTATACACTGACACCTCATTAGGTATATGGTGCCCAATAAAATTACTCTTTCACATAGTCCAAAGTTATGTACTATTCATATAATTCAAAGATGCATACAGTTCATATAAAGTTGATCGGGGTAGAGGTAAGAGTTCAGGATAGGGGTACCCCCTAACCCTACCTGAAATATGTAGTTAGCAAGAGAAGAAGCTGATGACAACACAGAATCTATTGAGTTTTTCAGACTCTATTACCACTCTAATAAGGATATGAGTATAGTTAAAACTCAAAAACAAATTGGCAAGAGAGCATCAACACAAAACAGAAGCATAGAAGTCAAACAAAATTGCATGACCTCTTCAAAATTCTACAAGTAAAAGAAAGCCTCAGGTAAATCCACTAATATCATATGAAATGTAGCTTCACCAAGTAGGTTCTCCCTGTGAAACAGGGTCTTGGCTCCACAACACCTCAGACAAGTTGGATTGAGTCATCATAAGCATAACATAAATATAGACAGTAAAACTGTTTTTAACTATATCAACCATAGTATAATGTGTCAAACGTTTAAAAAAAAAAGAAAAAACAGATAACAAAAATTACAACATAATGTGTCAAATTTTACTAAAGCCTCAGTTAAATCCAGTAATATCATGTGTAATGTAGCTTAACCAAGTAGGTTCTCCCTGTAAAACAGGGTCTTGGATCCACCACACCTCAAAAAGTTGGATTGAGTCATCATGGGCATTAACACGTACAAAGCGTTACAGCTCAAGGCCAATACTTAAATCATTATTGATAGATACCAATCAATTATGAATTTCTAGGCAAAGCTGAAACACAAAAAACGACATAAAATTAAGAATAATACTTATTTAAATGAAGGCTCAGAGTATAAACAGCTCTATCAATCAAGAATTTTCTGAAGCAGAACTGGCATAAAAAGCTGTGATTACGTCCTCATTGACACAAAGCACTAAAATACATCATCTAAATTTCAATTCGCTTTCTATACAAAGCCTTAAACAATGACAAGGCACAAAACCGAAAAAAAAAAGGATAAATAATTATCAACTGAAGGCTCAGAGTATAAACAGCTCTGTCAATCAAGAATTTTCTGAAGCAGAACTGGCATTTAAAGCTGTGATTACATCCTCATTGCCAATTAGTCAATTACTGATAAGAAAGCCTAAAACAACCCCAAAAATAAAAAAAAAAAATTCTATATCATGATTCAATCACAACAAAAACCTAAATCAGAATTTAGACAAATTAGTCAAAGTTGGCTCATATCAAGAAATTCAACCATAATTTAATCTTGTGCTTCATTGATTACTCTCAGAAGCGCGGATAAAAATCAATCATCGCCAAAAATATAACAAGGAAAAAAATAAAAGAAGAAAACTCTTCCTTCAACCACACCTAAAAAAAATACCCAAATTCAAAATATGGAAAGACTGAGCATTTTCATCCATAAAATGCCAAAATTGTTCAAACCCATCTATGTTGATCTCCATAATCAACACCTGCATAAGAAAAATTAAATACCCAGGTAGGATTCAAATTCAGAAACAAAAATATAAGATATATATATATATAGCGGATGTCTTTAGAGGCAAAATCACGGAATAAGATATACCCCCACGTGTAAACACCGCCAAAGACATTTACGCCTCGATGACTAGCCTTGTTTCCATTTTTTTATCTCAACTAAAAACAAGCTAAAGGTGTAGTGAGGCCACCATTCACGAACCAAAAAAAAAAAATTCAAAAAATAAAAATAAAATCAGACAAATTAGATAAGAGAGAGATGTAGCCGTTGCTTTGACACAGATCAGCCGTGGGAAGATGTACGAAGGGCCAAACTGCAACACTGAACGACGTCGCTTTAGCACGTGCATTGGGGCTTTCGCCGTCATAAAAAACAAATCGTCAGGGAAGCCCGGGGTGCATCGTGCAAATTCGTAATCAAAATTGAATTTTTGTTTTTTTTTTTCTAAGAGAAGAGAAGATCATAGAAACCCTAGAAATTGAATTAGGGGAAAATTTTTCTCGCTTACCGAAACCCTAGAAAAATGCAAGCTTTAAGGGAGGCGGATGCAGTTGGAGGAGTATAGAAGTATGGGGTTGAGCTTTGTTTATATAGACCAAGTTAACCCCTCAAAACCCTAGAGGGAGAGCACTGACTGTTTTGTTTTCTCTAACTGGGTCAGCCGCTTTCGATACCCTCCCTTGTGAAGTAAACGACACGTAGTACTCAAGCTACTGAGAGAAACCGACATTTTCGTTTTAAGTGTAGTAAAACGATAGAAAAATTTAGCAGTAGAAGCAACGTGTCGTTTTTTTACGCCTAAACGACAATGGAATTTTGAGAAAGAAACGACACATGTTGTTCATATATGACACCAAATTCTGAAAATAAAAGAAAACTGTGTCACCTTAATTTTTATAAATAAATAATCCATTTGGATTAAAAAATCATACGAATTTCATACCTCCATATCTTATTTATTGTAAAGTTTAAGGTGAAGTATGGGAGAAATTATGACTTATTTTTACAAAAATAGACATTTTTTAATAAAAATTAAAAATTTGAAATTACATTCCATCCCTACTAACTGTTGACAGAGGTTTTATCAATAATGAATTTGATAAATTATGAGATGTGGCAAGTATACGAAAAGAATTGATAAATCAAAGCAAATAAGGTAATAAATAATTTATAGTGGTTCGACCCTAAGAAAAATGAGCCTACATTCACTGTTCTTCACTATTTTCTGAGAATTACAAGGGTGTTTTTCTAAGTCTCAAAGTGAAAGCAAAGAGAGAATTACAATGTATAAAATGAAGTGATTGTGAGATAAAAAATAGTGAGACTGAGCCCTTTTTGTGAAAATGGGAAAGCACTAAATAGAATATACAATTTCAAGTAACAATACAAAATTGAGTAACAACTAATAAATGAATTGCTTAATCCTCACACAGAAGCTTGTTTCCCTCTCTTCGCAAGTTACCCATTTGGAACTTGATCAAGTTTCTTTATTGTCAATTAAGGTCGCATATTATCTATTCGGAGCGGATCGCGCTATTAGTTGTTATTAATATGTGACCTGTCGCATTCTCCACACAACAGTTGACTTTCTTTTTCTGACATTGACCAATATCGTAGATTCAAGATCGCACAACACTGTCCAAACAAAAATTTGACAAACACAGCTCGGACTGGCCGTGGTTTTCATAAAAACAGATTTAAGCATTTTCAAATAAAGTATTTATGTAAAGTTAGACAAGTGACAACAAATCATAGATAGTTAGTTTTAATAGGATTTATGAATTACACCGTTTTATCACCACAAAGTCACCAACAGAACCCTATTACTAAAAACGAATTTTTAACCAAAAAATTAAAAAAAAAAAAAAATCAAGATTGACTCGCCACCACTTAGTAACAACTCAAGCAAGGTCAAATACAATATTAAAAAAAATGACAAAAAGAAACCAAAAAAAGAAATCCAGGGCATGAGTATTTAACTATGTTCGACCATATTTTCAAAAAAAAAAAAAAAACTGTTTTTGACCATGGTCAAAAACTAAATCTTACTATGTTCGATCAAGCATAACTGCTTCGACCAAAGTGAGAGCTAGTTCTGTTCATCTGTTGAGTTCATACAGAAGAGTTGGTGAATGACCAAAGTAAGGAGGGTTCTAGGAAGGAGCTCTCATCCGAATCTAGAGCTTCTTGCTGAAGTTGGCCATGGTCTGGTTCTGGTATTTTTGGTTTAACTTCAATTACCGTATTTATAAATGACTTGAATCTCTAACCACGAAAAAATTCTCACTTTGGTCCTTAAATTTTAAATTACACCGCATTGGTTTTTAAATTATTAAAAATGTGTCAATTTTGTCCTTTTTGCTTTACATTTTGTGTGAAACTTATCAGAATAAACACATAAGTTGTATTTTTCATTATTAGTGATTTCAATCAAATATCATTTTGGACAATTCTATTTTGCATTATTGTCCAATGTGTTACTAATTTTTATTCAATTAATTATTTTTAAACTGCTTCAATTCATGTTCTAATCTCTTTATAGTGCTAGACTATGCTTTTGTATATTAAATTAGTAGCAAAAGTGTCTTATATGCTCAATCTGTTAAGAATAAAACATAATATACAACAAAAATTGAAACTTTTTTTTTAATAGTTTAAGAAACAAAAGGATTTAATTTAAAGTTTAAGTACCAAAACGGGACTTTTCTTATAGTTTAAGGATCAAACAGGATCATTTATCCGTGGTTAAATATTAGAGGGTAGTTAAATATAAGAGGGCGTAGGTGTCCCACTGGGTATAAATCCCTTATTTTAGATCATGGAACGAACATAGAATTGAAGACTCAACCGTGCTAGGCGAAATCCTTGATAACCAGAATTATGAACAAAACACCAACATGCTGAAAAATACATGTCTAAAATACAAAAATCATCAGCTTGAATAATATCGGAATGGGAGACAAAACTCACAAAGGGATCTCTGAACTATCAACAAATTTTTACACCCTGCTGCTGCAAAAGTTCAAAGTTCTAATGTAAGAGAAGGAAAATAAAAATCCGGAAAACTTCTCTAGAGCTTTGAGAGAGCAAAGGAAAATAGCCACAAGTTTATTTTTTTTTTTAAGACTATCATACTATCATCCATGTCAAATGGCGATACCCAGCCCACTTAGCGGCAATACGGATTCCAGTTGCTAAGGCAACACCCAGCAATGGCAGTGGGAGCTTTCTAGATGTCACTACCACTTCTTCCTCTCCTCTTTGAAATGTCTTTGAATGGTGAAAAATAGCTAAAGCCAAATATGAAGCCATCACCAAAACTCTAACCCAGGGTTCTCCAACAGCAGCCAGAACAGCTGCAGCAGGTAGTGCCGATGAAACATCATCTCTCTTCTTAACAAATCTTGAAAAACCATACAACCCCACTAGAAGGGTCCAGAAGAAAGGCTCAGAGATGTAACCTCTCACAGCTGCATAGCCAATTAAGCCAGATATTGTGAGAATATATGGTTGGCTGTTCACAGACTCTGGAACTGTGGCTTCTGCAATGGCAAGAACAGCTGACGATAGTATAATAATTGTGGTCAGCTCTGGAACTGGAGCATATGCAACTATGCCGGAGTAGAAAGATCGAATGGTGTATAATGTAGTCTCAATGCATCTGATCAGTGAAGTGATGGGATCCCCTAAAAAATGGAAGATAAGGGCCAATACAAGTTTCAAGATATATCCCACAAAACGAACAACAGCGAATGCAGCCTTCTTCCAGTTATACAACTCAAACAAAACTGCCCTCCATGCATAGAGTAGAAAAGCCACCGCTGCACAATTGTTTATAGTGGTAATCGATAAATAAGTCATCTAAACATGCAATAGTTTAGTCGCAATCATTTATGCAAACAGAAGAAGAAAAGTTCACAGGCTAAACTAATATAAGACGGTGCTGACCTGAGCTGTTATTTGCTTATCTTAGTATTAAGAAATTTATATTCATATAAGTTTCATTTAGAGCCATTGAATCTACAACCTAATAGGGATAGTGTAAGAGAATTGCTCCAGTGAAAGCCAGCTCCCTCACTCATTTTAACATCGAAGTCATGAGTTTCTTTTCTTTCCAGCAAAAAAATAAATAACTATATAAAAGAGAAAAAAAAAAAATTTCTATAACCTCTGTTAGAATTTCCAAATATCAGAATCTTACTATTAAGAACCTAACAGCTTTCCCTCAGGATCTAATACCTAAAGAATAATACAGATTTTCCTATTAAATATATATATATATATATATATATATATTTGCTTTCTCCCTCTTATATTCTAAATTCCAAGTATAATGAAAGTCATCTTTTCCAGCATTTAACCAGAGAGATGACTATCAAGGCAAAATTCTTCGTTGTCTTCCTCCAATCTGGAATTCAGATTAGCTAATCAGGAGAAACACTTCAGCAAGAATGTAATCTATCACAAACAATCAAGTCACATCACAGTGAACAAAACACTTTGCCTCATTGAGTCACAAATTTTTGTTAAATTCATAACACCCATAAGTTAATGTAATTCAGTCAACAAGTACGTAGATTACTGCATATGAAGATTTGATCAGTAATCAAGTACCAAAATAGCCAGGAAATTACCATCACTATGGTAAATCATGTGCAAAGAAATTTTCTTAAGGTGCAAAGTGCAATTAACTTATTTTCATCCAGAGAAAACTTAATGAGCAAACCTTTATCCCCACTATTCAAATGCCAAAAATGAAATCAGCAGATAATTAACATAAATTGAAGACCATAAGAGTTAAATCTATTATTCAAATGTTCCATATTCTTAGAGTTTCTTCCTTTCCGGTCACTAATACCTAAATTTTGAAAGTATAAGCATTCCCAACTCTCCATAGAGATAAACCATTATCGTAACACAATATTAAACTGAAAACCAATTCATGCCTTTTGGGTTTTTATTTATCTTCAGAATGAACAAAAAGAAACACTCAGCCAAATCAACCCACCAAACAGAAAGAGATTAAGACTATACTGAAATGATACTACCTACAAAGAAGGGCCATCTCAAAGGAGGGTCAGGAGCTTCTTTGGTCAGGTACCTGAACCGCTCAGGCAAAGTACTCTCCCCTCTAGCCTCTTTCTCAGCTTCATCAACACTCACAGCATCATCGTCCCTCTTTGCAGCCACGCAAACCCTCAAGTTTCTTCTGAACAAAAGCTCGGGTATTTTCCCAGAAAACCCATGAAAATTATGAGGTTGTCTGGGCTTAAATGATTGGATTTTTGTGAGAGAAGAGGGAAATGGTGCGGTTCGGCCACGAACTCGAGTACCCAGAGAAGAAAGCGGTGAAATTTTGAGATTGAGAACAGAGGAAAGAGTGGGAACTGTAATCGACATGGCTCGGCCTCCTGGGTTTAGGGAGGTTTTGCTGCCATTATACGAGAGAGAGCTAAATTGAACTCTGAACAAGTTGGAGGATGCGTTATTGGGCCTTGAAATAGCTATGGATTGGATCCTAAGGACTAGTGGACCATCAAGCCAGCCCACATACATATCCTAATGAGCCACTTTTGGGCGGCACTATACTCAAGGGTTTCTAACACTTTTACTTGCAAAAACAAAAAATAATTACAAAAATACGGAGGTTAGATTTTTTTCCCATTTCTGCATATTTTTGTTAGAAAAATATCACTTTTCAATTTTTTTAGAATAATACCATTTTAAAAATAATTACTTGTACAAAATTGGTTACTAAATACTAATTATATACCAATTATAAATACTTTTGATTACTAATTATCAGAACTCAAAAACTGGTTATTGGTTACTAGTTACTATTTTAAAAAATTATATTTTTTTAGATATTTTTTTTAAAATAGATATTTTTTTAATAAAAATTATACCGTATAAAAAAAAAAAAAGAACCCAGTGTGCTTTTCTAATTTTCTTTTTCTAAAAATGTCGTACAAGGCTTAATATTCACTATACTCAAACCCCATAGTCAGTTTCTTCGTGAGAAATTAGTAGGTGACGGGGTAGGGGGTGTATATAGGTTGGTTTGGTTGCATTATGGAGTGGTTCAGGCCAGTAAATACAAGAACAAAAGCTTGACTAAGTAAATACAAGAACAAAAGCTTGACTAATGAACATAGGTTTGGGAAAGCCTTTTATGTTATTAATATAGGATTTTTTTTTTGAACCCAACTTACAAGCATCGATTTGAGGAAAGAAGTAGTTAGAGAAACCTTAAGAAGTAGTTAGAGGAATCTCCGCCTGATAAAAATAATAATTAAAAAAAAAACCTTAATCACATCTCACTCCTAAAGATGAAATTTCATTTTATCTCTTCATTCAACATCATAGAGTGATTTAAAAAAAAAAAATCATAGAGTTAAAAAATATATATTATAAAGATAAAAGCTCTACTCCAATTTTATTAGAATAAAAAACACACAAAACACTAAGGGGGAAAAAAACACACACACACAAGTCCAAAAATTAGAAAAATACTATGATTCCATAAACACCATAATGTAATTTGTGTTATGTTTATATATATATATAATATTATTTTTGTTATGTCTATATATATATAATTTTTTTTTAAAAAATAATGTAATAAGTATATCGGGACAGGTTCGGGGTGGAGAATGTCTCCTCCGACCCTGCCCCGACCCGTCCCCATTTCCGAATAATTTCTCCTGAACCCGCTTCATTAGGGACAAAGATTCACGGAGACTCGACTCCACGGGGTAAATTGACAACCCTAGTTATAGGTTGAGAATTCCTCGTCCTGTAACCTAACTCATATCATCGGTTTAAAATAATTATGACTTACAAAATATATATTTTTTTAGTCGGCTTATCATTTTCAGTCTAAAGTGGGTTGGGTGGATTGACATACATACCTAATGATGGGTGTCTTTGCTTTACACTTCATTTTAGTGAATATCCACCACTCCTTTTCCCCTTTTGTTAATGGCTCGTTTGGTCTCTAAACTATTTGCCAAAGTCTCACTTTGTTCTATAAAATTTTACTTTTGTCAAACTGGTCCTTAAATTATTTCTTCCAACATTAGTCCTTCGTAGGATAATCCGTTAAATTATTAACAGAAGGAGCTCTCACGTGCCCCTCATGGTCAGGATGGACGACTAAGATTGAGTGCTAAATTACATCATAATTGAAAAAAATATATATATTAGAACACCAAAGCTTGCAGGATATAAACGATCCACTACTAGGATTGCCTCTCTTGAAGAATAACATGAGCTTTTAAAACTAGGTCCAAGAAGGTGGAGATGTGATAAACTTCACTTGGCTCTGTTTGGAAGCTAAATTTTTGGAGGAAAAAAAATTAAAAAAAAAAGTCAAGGGAAAATGTAGCACAAAATATTTTCCCTAAATTTTATGAAACTCTATTTTGAAACTTCTTTTTTTCTTAATTAATTCGTTAAAATTTTATATACTAAAAAATAACATAAAATATAACTCTCGCATTTCTTGAAAAAATTTTCTATTCAACTTTTGTTTGAATCAGGAGAAAATGAAATTCTTTGATTTTTTTTTTATTTTTTATTTTTTCAATGAAAATCCAAAGTTTCAAACAGACCTTAGGTGACAAAGAAAATCCGCGTGGTCTGCAAAGCCACAGAGACATGACGAGTGGGTTTTTGCAGCTGGTTTCTACGTAACCCATAAGTACATTTGATTCAATTACTACTTGATAGGCGTTAGCAGATTATAATATCAACTTATAGTTTTTATTCTGAGTATTTCAATTTTTTATGAGTAAATTAGTACATAGAGGACATATCATTTGATATATTCGATTATTTAATTAGCTATAAAATCTAAGAAAAAAAAGGATATCTATCATAATGAAGTGCCAAAATCGGCTATTGCTAAAATACGAAAGTAGGATTCATACACTTCTCAAGCCCACATGTAAAAACAACAGTACAACTCTTGACATGCGCGAAGCAGTACAACTTTTGACATGTGCGAAGCAATATCAAAGAATAAAGAGGAATTAATAAATTACTTCAGGTATTATGAGATAATTTGAGCAATATTATTATAATCAATCAAACTTTAGAAATTAAAGAAAACTAGGGGCTTGTTTGTCAATATCTTTTTGTAAAGTGAAATTAATCGTGGTAAAATTCAAAACATATTGTTTGAAAAAAAATCTTCATCATTTATTTTACTTTTAGAAACAAATATATTGCTAAGCAATTAGCCCTAAGAATAAGATGTATACTCAACATGTTTGAATGATTTATATCCTTCAATTAATTAAGGCAATTGATCTTGTGCAGTTGTGCTTAATGTAGCCTCGGCATTTTCCATAAAAAAGCTCTGCAATGCCTTTTTGTCAAAATCTTCAAAGGTGTCCATTTCAACTCTTGTCAAAAAATGTCGCCAGCATTTTAAAAGAGAAGAATAACACAAGCACCGCGCATGAACATCTCCCTGATCTTCTTCAGATTTGAAACTAGTAGGCTTGTAATAGAACTGCAAAATTAAATAAAAACACATTAATCATTGCTAAATATTTTAAGGAAGTTCGGAGTACTATGACAATTCATAAGGATATATGTTGATATAGTACTGCACAAGAAAATTAGGAATTACTTGATCAGATTGGCTGGCTTGAGATAAAACCAATTCCCAAAACACAGATTACTACTAATTAAGCTTGAGAAATTATTAGGTTTGCAATCTGAAATTTTAGCATACATGAATTTCAAAAAGTTCAAAATAAAGTATATACTTGGCAAAGAATAGCGTACCTTGAATATCACCAGTGGTTTGGATTCCGAAGTGATGATAGATAGAGTCTTCAGACGGGGAGCAAGCCAAAGCAAGCTATCAACCACTTCCACAATTCTCTTTAATTCAGCTCTCCGTAACTTTATCTTTAGATGGTTGAGGTCATGTAATGGAGAAACTAAGGCCTCTCTTTCTTCTGAAGGAAATATTAATGCCTGCAAAAAGTCAAAAATAATAACATTAGCTTGGACAATGTGATGAGCTCAATTCCCAAGCTATTTTGAAGAGATTGAAAAAAAAAAAAAAAATTTGATAAACGACGAGTATCAAAGCTATATATAGAATATACCGAATAATGTACCTCATCATCTTTGTGGCAATCTAGAGTCAATGTTTTGCAATGATCAAAGTAGCTGACAAAGTTCCTCAAGCGTTTGAAATACTCACTTCCTAGCACTCCACTGTTGGTCAAGGAAAGCTCGGCATCAAGAATGAGAGAGGTGACTACTATTGGAGAGAGCAAAACATGTCCTCTGTAGGTAAACAACACTAGATTCGGGGCACTGATCTCGACGGCCAACAAGTTTTGACAATTGACCAACTTCATACTCTTCAAATGGTCCGTACAAAACCCAACCTTCTCCAACAGATTGCAATTTTTCAAGCACAAATTCTCTAAGAACTGAAACCCGGACACAGCATTAATGTTGTCTCTGACCCATGTGTCCGTCACATTCGCGCCGATTAACCGCAAATTTTTCAGGAAAACACAGCCTCTGATGTCGAACTTACGGCTATTAGAGATGACACGGCTATCAGAGATGATGCCAGAACTAACAGTACTGTATCGAAAAAACTCGAGATTTAGAGAAACAACCTCGATATTCTCTAGTGTCCAACAATCATTCAAGTCCATGATTTTCAGGCTATTGTTACACCTACACACAATACTCTTGAGCCCTCCACAAGATGTCAGCTTCAGACTCTCGAGCGAAACCAATTGGGAGACTTGGCCACTAAACCACTCGTCACTAACAATATGTACGTTTTTCAATTCAAGAGATTTAAGAGACTTACACGAACTAAGGTCAATCTCACAGTGGTAATCATGAGATCGTGATACGAACGAAAAAGATTCGAGAGTGGTCCTCCTAACGGCGCCATCGTCCACCTGAATTCTTTGGATTCCTCGGCAGTTCTCGAACCTTAGGGTTTTGAGTTTGCCGCATGAGACCTTGACAGTAGTACTACTAGAATCGGTCAAACTAGGAATAGTAGTGCACTCACCGATGGTCAAATCCTCCATCAAAGGACAGCTTACGAGGATCAAACCCTCGTCACTACTGCTCCTCAACTTGAGACCGTACAACTCCATTGTTTTGATCGATTTCGACGAAAAGACGGCCTCCGGCAGAACGGGGGGCTCTACTTTCCCATGCTTGCACTCGGGCCTACAATCCAAAGTCAACTGTTTGACTCTTTCCTCTAGGGCAAAACTTACTATCTCGCCCACATCATCGTTCTCCTCGTCACCGCACCGTCCAAGCGGAGCCCTAAACCTGAACCTTTGCAAGTCGCAATCCGACGAAAGACGACGCCGCCGCCTTCGTTGAACAGAAGCCACCCCGAAATCGAGAAAGGTTTGTTTGCTTGCGGCCAAGAGGAAGCTGGAGGCGAGATCGGAGTCGAAGTTGATGATGGGGAAGGAGTGCCACGCAGACGACAGCCGTCTCGAGAGGGCGCTGAAGCGGGTTACGGACTTGGTTGGAAGAAAGGACATGACGTGGTGGATGATGGGTTCGGGCAAATCGGAGAGGCGATCATCATGATCATGATCATGATCATGATCAGTAGGTCCAACATGGTGGTGGTGGTGGTCATGGGTTGTTGGTGTTTGAGATGTATTGGTAATAGAACTTGTAATATTCATCTTCCTCTTTTCCCTCTGTGTCCTGTGTTTCTTTGTGGAAAATCTAATAGAGGGATCCATAGGCGATCGATATTATATGTGTTGGACAAAAACCAAAGGAAATAAAAGATAATCACTCACAGACGGCATATTTATATATATATATGAATATTGTACAAATTAAGTATACGAATTGTAGGAGGATAATTAAGGAAGTCTAGTTTTGGTGGGATTTTGCGTTTATGGTAACATGTATAATTTTGAGATAGCGTCCATCGCCTCGATGGTATATATATATATATATATATATATATATATATAATTAATGTATAATGTACATGTGGTATAATGTTTATATTTTGAGATATATATGGTAATGTGTTTCCTTTTCAGAGTCGGCGGCTATCCTAATATTATAAGTAGGAAATAGGGTAATAAATTTTCTGTTTTTGACTTTCTAATATATAGAAATAGGGATAATGATATGAAAATACCTGATTTTTAATTTTTCTGCAAAATATACTCTGATCTTTAAATTTTTGCAAAATAATAATCTTATTTTTTAATTTCTATAAATTAATACTCTTATTTTCGTATTTTACAAATTAATACCCTCACATTTATAATATCTGTAAATTAACATCTTGACTCTTTTTTTTTTTCTGTTTTTTTTTTTCAAATTTGTGCCTGGGGTAAGTTAAAGGATATAAATAACCCTTTTTACCTCTCATTCTATTTTTTTAAATTATTTTTCTTTAATGAAAAGTGAAACAAACTAATTTAAAATATTTTTCAATAAATTTTATTAGTGTTTAATAAGTTTTTATTGAGTAAATAAGGGTATAACCTTCTTTTTATTATTAAAATAAGTTACTTAGACATTATGAGTACAAATTTATAGAAATTTTAAAAGCGAGAGTATTAATTTGCACAATTCAAAAATCAGACTAGTATTATTTTACAAGATTTAAAAAGTAGAGATATATATTAGTTTGCAGGAGTGCAAAAACTAGATTTTGTTTGCATAATAAAAGTTTAAAGTCATGGTATTTTTATCCCTAAGAAATATTATACTTACATATCCTCTCAAAAAAGGAAAAAAACTTATATATAATGTATATAAATTAAGGGAATTATATCAGATGAACGCCAATAGATTTGTTTTATCGTAACAAACTTTCGAATCTAATAACGATATTGATACGAAGATATTTCCACGAATATAGGGGTTTCCTTCAAAAGGGGAAAAAAAAAAAGCACATGGTTTATATACATAATAATAAACTGGTAAAAAAAATGTGATTTTTTATTAACAAGGACTATGCAATTCCTTGGGTAAATTTAGGAAATATGGGAGAACCCTTTTGATTATATTTTTGTTAATTTAGTATCTTTGAATTTGATCCCTAAGGTTAAATACCCCAGAAAATATTGTATATGTTTAGATAATTATTTAGTCGACCAGAATCATAAAAAGTCGTATTTTCTAATATTGGCCATTATAAAAAATTGAGAAAGCCAATGAAATTAATGGAGAAGAGCAATATAGAGGGGCAAACTTGGAAAACTAGCCTTTTTAGGGGAGACCATAAATTAGAATATTGTATACATATGTATCAAATTTTTTTAGGATAAACTCTAAAAAAATACTCTGAGATTTAGGTGTTTTATAATTTAAACCATGAATTTTGGAATCTAAAAAATAATATCCTCAGATTAAAAATTTCTGAAAATTAATACCGTAAATTGAACTGACGGAGCCAAAAAAAATTTTTAAGGAGGAAAAATCAAATATTAAATTTAATCCCCCCGTCCTCCTCTTGTTTTCGCTCTTTATATATATTTTTTCCTTCAAATTGCCTTGTAATTAAGTAATATAATTTAGAATAATATAAAAATAATTGAAACACAAATGGTCAATATGGACATAATTTAAATGATATTTTAAAGTAAGGTCCAAAGAAAAATTATTCATAAAAGTGTACATAAAATTAAATATTTAATAATAATAGAAGTAAAATTTAAAAATCATAAAATTCAATAGGGCAAATGAGGGACATTATTGAATTTTTTATGAAATATGTGGATAAATTTTACATGATTAAAATTTAGAGGGTAAATAAAAGATCTAATTAATTGAATATATTTATAAATAGTAGGGTAAAAATGAAAATAAAAAAATTGAGGGGGAATATGCCCCCGGGCCCAAGATGGCTCTATCTATGCTGAGTTGACTTTTTGAATAATTTTAACAGTTTTATCCTCAAAATTAAGAAGAATAATAAGTGCTAATCTAGTTTTAACAGAAGATATTAATTTTTGTTCATTACTAAAATTTGTCAAAAATTTAGCCCAGATATTAATTTGCAAAAATCCTTAATTCCATGGTATTATTTTGTAGATTCCAAATTTTAGGGTTTAAATTACAGAACACTCAAAACTTTAGTTTTTTTTTTTTTTTTTTTTTTTTTTTGCAATTCACCCAATTTTTTATTATATTTGTGTAGCAGGTGAGATTTGATAGAAGAATATATAAAAAATTTTATTTGAAATAAATAATAAGGTGTAAATTATTTTGTAGAGGGCAAAACATGCTGTTTTTTTATAAATATTATCACAATAAATAATAAATAAATCCAATACAAAAACTAATCTATAAATAGATCTAGATAAATTATATTACTGTATGAATTATGCATGGAATACAAATAAGACACGCTAACCTAGTGACGTTAATGTTGTGAAAAATTCGCAAATGCACGAAATCGCAAAAAAAAAAAAGTAATATAATGATAAGTACAGTATCGTTCTCTCGGAGATTAATTAACTAGAATTTACTACTAACTACTGAAATTAGAATAATCCTAATTTTATTTAATAAATTAAAATTTAAAAATAAAGAAATTAAAATAAATAGATAAAATAAAAATAGTAATAATAAAAATAGAAATAAAAATAAAATACTTAAGCAAATAAATTAATGGAAAATAAATAGAGAAAATACCAATGTGAGATAAACTTAGAACACCAATTTCACCTTTATACTCCTCTTAATTTTCTATTATTTCTTCCTAATCCAATTAATTTACCCAAGTGCCAATTAAAATATCCTAATGTATAGTACTATTCTCTTCCAAGACTTAGCAGTAATATCTTCACTTAATAATTTACTATATTCTTCTGCAAATTGAATTAAGCAAAAGATTCATTAAGTTCTATGATTTATTCTAAAATTGCATAAACCTATGAGTATATTCCTATCCTACACAATTTATGTTATTCTATTCATGGATATATTCTAAACATCCTCTTCCAATTTAGTCTAGAAATTCCTAATCAATTAACTGAGTGATCAATTCAGAAATTCCTAGTCAATTAACAGAGTGATTAATTCAATCAAAAGTATTAATCACAAATAGAATAAACACTTGGTAATATAGAGAAATTAGAATTAAAAATCAACTAAGAAAAATTAAGAATCATAGTCAGGATCCATTGACATCCTAGGAATAAAAATCTAGTTCATAACTAAATAAATAAAAACCAAAATAATTAATTTAAATATAAAAAAATAAAAACTAGAACTAAAAAATAAAACCAAACAGAGAAATCTGCAGTTGAAGCTCCACTCCACTACTGCTCTCTCTCTCTGACTTTTTCTCTCTAGAATGGTGTATTTTTTTCTTATCTCCTGTGGTCTTTTTATAGCTAATGGGAATGAATCACGTTTTCCAAGGCTCCATTCTAATTGGTGGAGTGTAAATGGCAATTTCATATTTTTTCTTTCTTTTATTTTCTTTTTTATTTTAAATTTGATACTCGAAATAATCAGGTACGATGCATCATGATAAGCTAGCTCGACACACATCTCTCTCTTGATTGGTTGAAAGGATAGGTTGACTATGATCGATGTCATGGCGCTATGTGACAGGAAGAGAAACCATGAGTACGGGATATTATCCGCACAGGATCAGACACGGCCTGGAAGGACTATACCATTTGACATCGTCCTAGGCCCCACATGTCTGCTACTGACCTCTGTCACTTGCGATGTATTCTGCGTGAAATGCACGTGCCATCAGAGCGATCGATCAGCACGATCCGATGGCTCCCAATGCCCATGATTCCTCTTCTCCAACTCGCACAATTGAGCTTCTATTTTTTCTGATTTTTATTTTTTATTTTAAAAAAATTAAATTAAAAATCTAAAACAAATAAACTTAACTGCGAATTAACTAAACTAAACTAAATTAAATTATCTTAAGCTAAATTAAATTAAATATTAAAACCTAATAAAAAATAAGTAAAATTAAATAAAACTAAATCAAAGTGAAATAAAATAACTTAAATTATTTAAAATCTAAACTAAAATTACTCAAAGATACTTATTTTAACTAAGTAAAAGAGTACAAATAACTATATTTTTATAGAGTTATCAGTTAACTAGGTCGTGTCAAGCAGGCTAAGACCGTTACGTGCTTGTACTTGTTATTATGCTATTAGCATGCTTGTTTATTACTTAATCGTTTCTTTTTTTGATATTTTTCTATTTTCATGTCTAATTGTGCTCATTTACGATCATATTATGCAATTTCAGGTTAAAGTCTTTCACAGTCTTACTAAAAGTCAAGATTCCAAGAATCAAAAAATAAATAAAAACGATCACATAGATCACACACACGTAATTTAAGTGATTCAACTAATATGGTTTACTTCAATTATGCAAGTAATTCTTATTAGAATCAATCTGAATACGCGCTTAATCTCACTGTTCTTTACCCTTGTTCTTGCAAATAAACTAATTTAACTTTTTATTTTGAAATTACTCGTTAGGATTTACAGTTATACATATGTATATATAAATTTGATCAGCAACCAAAATTCGTTTGAGCGAAATAGAAAATCTAATCACACAGCAGTATGAGATTTATATTATATGTTTTATTTGTTCAAAGCTTGTTTCTTTTCAAGTTCTTGAATTCCTATATATTTTTTTATTGGATCACTGGTACCGTAAATTTAAGGGTTTCTAACAATTATACCTACAAAAACCGAAAGAAATTATAAAAATACAGAAGTCAAGCCTTTTTCAAGTTTTCATACGGTTTTAATTAAGAAAATCACTTTTTAAAAAATATTTAGAAAAGTACCATTTTTAAAATAGTCATTGGTTACCAATTTCTGGAAACTGGTTATTGGTTACCAGATATATACCGATTATAAATATCTTTGGTTACTAGTTACCAGAAACTAGATACTATTTTAAAAAATGATATTTTTCTAAATATTTTTTTAAAAATAGTATTTTTCTAATAAAAACTGTACCGCATTTTGAAAAATACAAAATCATCGTATTTTTCAAATTCTGTTCTTAAATACCGTATTCCTTCTAATTTCTCCTAAATTTAAAGTCTATTTGTTTGGGTTCTTTTTTCTTTTTCCTATTAATTTATTAAATAAAAATAGGATAATAATATTTTTTATACCTTGTATTTTGACATTTTATTCAATTTGACTTTGCATATCAGTATTGTCCTATAAATTTCGAAGTTGTTACAAATTTATACCTTCATAGTTCATACTAATTTAGAGAAGTTAGTTTACCAAAATAACTTTTAAATAAATTATTAAAAATTAAATTAAAAGTTAATAACAAAATTATAATAAAAAAGAGCTCCAAAACCCCCCCTCTTCTAAGCCTCTCTCCTTCCTCCATTATCGGCTTTGGATTTTATTTTTTTGAACAATCAATTGAGCATTAGAATTTAGCACCCCTAGAAAAAAGATTTTTTTTTTGAACAATCAATTGAGCATTAGAATTTAGCACGCCCCTAGAAAAAAAAGAAAATACTAAGCATTGAAATAAAGACATAAATGTTTTAACAATGAGGAATGTTAGCAACACTCTCTTTTGCACTCTCTTAATCTCACTGCTTGACACGTAGATTTTACTATGATTTGTTCTATTATTAAAATATTAATCTGGATAGTGGAATCCACGTATCAGACAATGAGACTGGAGAGTGTACAAGAGGGTGACATTTAGCATTTCTGAAGGGTTAGAGGTGAACAACCCAAAAGTTTAACAAGTTGAAGAAATTGAAATTGAAGAAACTTTGGAAAATATAAAACGATCTAGTCAGGAAAGTGATGAGAGTTCAATATTTGATGATGACTTTAGTGAGAGTGAGTATACGGACATGAGTGACGGTGAATATGAGAAATGCAATGAGGAAGAAAATGCAACATGTAAATGTGGTGAAATAGTTGAAAATGAGGCTCCAGAAGAGGTTGAAATTCAAGAAGCAAAACCCGATAAAGATGATGGACTAGATGAAGATGATGGATTAGATGAAAAACAAAGGCTGGCTATCAAAGACTTGGCAAGGTTAGATAGTAGGAAGATTGTCAAAAGAACTCCAAAGTTTCCAACATTTAACACAGAAATTGATATAAAGGACCTCATTTTTCTGGTTAGGTTGGTATTTGAGAATGTTACAGTATTTAAACAAGCTATTAGGGAGTATGCAATCAAAAATAGAAAAAGTATAAAGTTCATAAAGAATGATAAGACTCGGGTTAAAGTTAAGTGCAAAGGAAAATGTCCTTAGAAGATTTTTTCTTCATAATTTGAAAAAAAAAACCCTGCTCTGATGGTGAAAACTTATAACGAAAAACATGCATGTCCACGTACTTCAACAAACAAGCATGCAAATAGTAGATAGTTATCTCAGAGATACATGGACATTCTAAAACCAGGGTAGGGTTTTTCTGTAGATGATTTCATGGCCAAAGTCAGAAAAGACTACACAATAAGAGTATCTAAACCTCAAGTCTATAGAGTAAAAAAGAAGACTACTATTTTACTTGAGGATTCCTTAAAAGAGCAATATGGAAAATTATGGGACTATACTGAAGAGTTGAGGAGATCTAACTCAGGTTCGATAGTGATAATTGAAAATGATATGGGTAAAGATGAGACACCAATATTTAAGAGAATTTATATCTGTTTAGCTGCATGTAAGAAATGACTGAAAATAAGTTGTAGAAGCATTTTGGGGCTTAATAACTATCACATGAAAGGAATACACAAGGCACAACTATTGATGGCAGTTGGAATTGATGCAGATAACTCATATTATCTAGTAGCATATACTATAGTTGAAAAAGAGTGTAAGAGAACATGGAAATGGTTCTTGGAGTTTTTGAAAGTTGATTTAGAGCTAAATAATGGTTATAGCATAACTTTTATGACGGATCGACAAAAAGGGTTAGAGATGGCTACTAGAAAAATCTGAGAGTCACTTCCTAAAGAGGATTACTTGCACATCTTGTGGTGAGGAGGGTCATAATAAAAAGACTTGCGAAAGGAGGAAGGAATTAAAGCAAAAGCTTGAAAAAAAGGTAATTTTTCTTTTCGATTGGATCTAGTTATTTGAGAATACAATAAACTAATTTGTCATCAATTTAGTCGACAGAAAAACAAAGGTAAAAAGACAATATACACAGATGACACGATAAAAAGGCAACAAGAAAATGTTGGGGAAAAAAATATTGTTGAGCCAGTAAGTTAGTTTTAACTTTGGTTCTTTTTACTTATGTACATGTTTTCTTGTGAAATTACTAAATATTTTCTTAAATACCTTAGGTCGTAACACAAGAAAATTATCTATCACCAATAAATGATGAGGATGAGACTAATTGGTGGGCTAATTAGTGGGCTGCATTCTGATAAGCTTCTGATGTTGTAGTTGGCGAAAGTAGTCAAACTAAACTTCCAGTAACTTTCTACTCTTTTTTTTTTTTTGGGAGATATCGTATTTGGAGTTATTTTAATTGAACTAACACTTCAAACTCTACAGCTCAAAAGAGGTCTGAAGCCACAACAAGCTACAAAGCATGGAACACAACATGATCATGTAAACCTTCAATACGTGCCTCTCATATTCCCAGTCCTAGATGATCCAGTAAACATGACAAGTACCTACAATGATGTTACTAGGAATATATAATTAAGTCACTAGTTTATTGAAATTCCAAAATTTATATATGTTTTGACATGCTTATGACTATCAAATAGGCAATATGTCTTTGAAGCAGGGGATTTTTTCTGGAATATTTAATATTGGTCACACATTTGTATTTTGATAGTTTTATGTGCTTGACTACATTTATGTTGCCAAAATATTTGAGTTGATGAAACATTGTTGTTGAAATCCGTATGCACTTTTTTTAAAGAATATGTCAAGATGTGTTTTGTTGAAAGATCAAGACTCAAATATATATTATTCAATACAGGGGCCAAAATATATATATATATATATATATATATATTAAACATGAACATATTATACTGGAGCATGTTATAAAACTGTTGGGAGGAAGACCACATGAGACAGGCTTTTAACACCGTTTATGATTTAGGGGCAAATTGACATAACTTTTGCCAAAATTGGGGCAAAATGTGTCAAAGCCAATAATAGTAGGGTAAACTGTTACACATGGCAAAAGTTAAGGACCACTAGGGAATTTTGTTCTTTTTTTCATTCTCCTTTTTATGGGTTTATGCGTCTGAGTTGTTGAGGTTATTTTTGGTATTTTTTTTTTTGGTGTGAAAGAAATGAGTTGTTGAGGTTTGACTCTAAGTTGTTTAGAATTAACTTGGACGGTATATATCATGATTAAACTTAAAGAAGAGATTATTCGTGAGGGAGATAGAGGTGGAAGAAGGAAACAATGATTTTTTTTTTCATAATTTATTAAAATTTTTGTTAACTTTAATTTAGTTTAAAGTTCAAATATAATTTTGAATTATATTTAAAAAAAATAAAATTTTGAGTTTATTTCAAAAGAGTATTCTGATCAGTTAATAGTTCTAAATTGATATTTCGCTATTTGAAGGTAATATTTGCAATAAGTTTCAAATCTCAAAGACAATATTGATAATAACAAATATACAAGGTCAAATTGAAAAAAAAAATAGTTAAAACACATAGTATAAAAATGATATTATTCCAATAAAAATAAACACATTTAATTAGTAACTAAGCCTGTCTTAATGGCATATACCGTAAGAGACCACCTTTTCGTGTTAAAAACTTGAATAATGATTCTTTATTTTATTTTTTTTGCGAGAGATTTGGGATTAAAGTTTTAGATTTCTAAATTAAATGTAAGGTATAGTTACCAATTAAGTTAAACATGTGATAATTACATATTATGTACTTCATTTGCGAGGTCCAGCGAATACAAAACATAAGTTATTTTAATTTGGTTCTTTACAGAATGAGAGAAGGTTAATAGAAAAATGGAAGATATTTTCGCTAACTTGCTATATGTTTATTGCTCTCATTCTTAGCATCCCATTCGAAAACAATACTTAATTAATTACCAAAAAATCCGTGTGATTATTTTGTATGAATAACACATACAGATTCCAGCTTTTTGATTCATAATGAGTCATTTCAATGCCTTAAGATTCGTAATCGGCCCCAATCTCCAACGTTTATCATTAAGAAAAGCAGCCTATACAAGACACCTTAACCGTTTTCTAATTCTTTGGTCTAACAATATGAAATGCATACATAATAGACAACAAAGAAAGGATTAGTACTTAGCAACATGAAACAAGTCAATAACCCGCAGAAACCAAAATTCAAACCGAAAAATGATAGTATAATCTGAAACCACATGTTCGAAAATAAAAACGGTGCCAAACTTGAACAACTCGAAAAGTTTTTACATTGTCACAAATCAAGTCAGATGTTATCACTCATATAGATAAACCAATCATCTCTTCTCCTAAAAATCAGAGTCTTTGAGGCATTTCTTGTTCGATTGATAATATCTCATAGCGATGGTGAAAACCACTTTAATAAGGAGTCAGTCAAGTCAAATGTGAAAGGTCAAAATCTGGTGTCATTTGAGATATTGCAACATCACTGTCTGTATTGACTGACAGTAATTCTGGGTTGATATTGTAACATCACTGGAATATTTGACCAGGTATTTTTGAACGTATTTGTCCAAATTTTATAGCTGTCATATGATTGAATATTTATTCAATTAGTTGTGTTTTGATCAAAAATATCAGTGATTGATGTTTACCTTATAGGAAAATTATATTCACATATTTCTTTCTTATTTAGGCGTATTTTTAATGAAGAATGATTATTATGTGATTGCTAATATTAATTGATTAATATTTCTAGAAATAATCAATCTTGATTTTAATCAATCAGATTATAAATAGACTAATTTTATTTGATTGCTTTGATAGCTTATATTTTTATAGAAACTGCCTTATAGTATGAAAATGTAAATGATGAGTTATCGTTTCCTTATTTATACTTAGTTGATTCTTATTGTGTGTGAACACTTTTTATTTGATTGATTTATGTGAAAACCAAAATTATTGTTTCAGGTAACGAATTAACATTTATTCTGAAAGATTACAAATCTGGCTATTTTAGACAGGGTCGATGTTATAACATTACTGTGTAGAATCAACAACAATTACAGATCAGCCTTGATTATGAAAATCTTATCTTTGACTGATCTAACTGACTTCTAATCAGCATTTATGATGATTATAACGTGTCTTATAGATTGCCAAGGATTAGAAGATCGCAAACACTATATATAGGAGTCTAGGTTAGAGTCCTATGTGTGTCGTGTATGTTTAAGATTGTCATTAGTGCAATACTTTATTAAATCTGTCTATACTTTGTATTGTGAGACTAAGAGAGATTCTTAGTCATAAGACTGCTTCAAAAGAAGTGCGTCAAGTCTTCAGGAGAAGGCAGGGTCTAAAAAATCTGAAGGGAGTTCAGACAAAAGGAATCACATCAAGTCGATGGGAGCTCGCTAGACGGATTAGTGGAGTACTAGCATATTGCAATATTTAAGAGAGGGAGTCTTTTAAATTTGATTAGTGTTTATACTCACATTAATCTTTACTAATAAATTTATTTCCCTGGGCGTGGCCCCTTAGATGTAGACTATTGGGAAATAGTTGAACTAAGTAAAAATATTGTATATCAACTTTTTTACTTTTCGGTGTTACAACATCCATATTATAATTTTCTGCATATTCACCTTACATAATTAATTAGACAATTAATTATATTCGGTAAGTATACAAGAAACGGTCGTAACAAGATGTTCTTAATAATAGATCACCTGTCTTTACGTTCAGAAACTTGGGGATGGACAAAGGACACTTGCATATTTTTCTCAATAGATTTGGGATTGATCAGAGCCTTCATTTATTTCAACAAGGAACACAAAAAGGAGATACCAATTAATGGAATATCATACAAAATTAAAATTTTCTAAGTTTGCCAATAACTATAAGGTACTAACAAAGGAAATCATGAATATAAATTGACAATAATTAAACTAGCTAATTGTAGCTTATCCACGTATAAATACCTCCTCTAATTCAACATGCAGATAAAGATTCTCTCCTCTAATTCAACATGTAGATAAAGATTCTCGGACACGCTTATATTAGAAAGAAAACTTATCAGATTGGTATACCAATTTGTATTATAGTCATTCTTATCAATATTATAAATATAAGCCTCTCGGAAGCTTGGTGAGCTTTTCGAAACGTTTAAATTCGTGTACTCATCTCCTTCATAGCTAAAGAAAACTAAATTTGATTTTAACTTCGAGCTCACTAAACCAACTTTTTTTATACACAAATTACTTTAGGTGCTGACTGAACACGTTGATTTGTGGACGCTCAAATTCGCCGCAACAATCTAAAGTCAAAGTCTCAAGAAAGGGAAGTATGGGGCCCATTTCTTTGGATTACGCCACGTGGATTAAAAGACAGCTAAAATGAATGGCAACATTTAGCAGAGAGGCTTTGGGAGCTCTATTTAAATATCACATGATCTTCATGGGCATGGGTCAGGTTCACAAACCCGAATAAGAACAGATCTTATTTTCGGTCAAGGTTTGAAAGACCCTGACAAAGCCTTGGCTGATCCCAGACACCTCTGGCGTGCGGGATGACTAAAGGCCCTAGGGGTCCTCTATCTAATCGTCATTTTGGATTATATTCGGCCTCAAGCTCAGAGAAAGCATTTAATGCGATGTCATAGTCACTGTATATATTAAGTAAATTGCCTTGATAGAGCAAAAGATGGCTATGACTTCTTCCCTTCTGCAACTGTATGGGAGGAGATCCAAAAGGATATGGCATGTCAATTTGAATGAGATTACAGTATCAATAATCCCCAATTTTCAAATTGTATAATGATGGAAAAAGGGAAATTAGTCCTGGAATTGGGTCCCATTGGGTTCTCAATTCCTTAGTTATAAATATCAAACCTTATTACTGCAGGTGATTACCACCTTTGTTCTGGTTTAGAAGCAGATGTAGCTTTTTTTTCTTTTTTTTTTTGCTATTTCTCTCAGTTTTACCCTCGCTAACTTAAGCATCGGAGAGTGTGATTATCACCTTTGTTCTGGTTTAGAAGCAGAGTTAGCTAAGACAGCAAGGATACGTGAACAGTTATTGAAAACAATTCCAACAGGAAGTGTACAAATAAGGTCTTCAAGCCACTTTCACTTTGTGCTAAAGCATTGGATATCATTAGATTTCTAATTTTCTCTTACAACCAACAAGATTGAAGTAAAAGTGCGGATGTGGAGTTCCATCATAAGTGAAAGACGGGAGATTGTTGAAGCAGATTCTCCAACATAAACTTCGAAAAACTTGAGACTCGACTTCAAAATCGTGGTCATAGACAACCGTAGACATGTCTTTAAAATCTACTTCTCAATAGAACAACAACCTGATAATAAACCGTGACATGCTTCATCTTCTATCATGATTTGTGTGAGAGAGAGCTCTTTCAAAGACGGAAGGCGTACAGAAGAATAAGACTTCATGATCCTCAAATATAAACCCTCCAATCTTAGAACAGTTAACGATGTGGGTATAACCCTAGTAAAGGGTAAAAGGTAATAATATTCCAGACCAATAGGGGATATTTCAGAATCAAGAAGACTTATGTCTAACTCCCTAATATTACTTTGAGTAGCATAGTTCAACCAATCATCTACATGAGAGATATGCTTTTAGTCAAGTAGTGTATGTGAAGCTTGAATCTCGTCAATGGTGCCATTTTGTCCCTGCGAAACAAATAGGTATTAACATTCTCATGTGATTGTTAATTTTTGTTCAAACACCGTAGAATCGCTAGAATATTGATCACATAAATCTAAAGCGGGCACCGAAGCCCATAGGGGTCTCCAACGCTTGGAAAGAATACTTGTCTGTACAACGTTGATGGTGGGAAGAAATGAGAAGATGTGGTGGATTATTGCGTCGGGTAACTCTTGTTGGGAATCTGACTGCCTCAAATTCGCCACTTCCGGGATTTCACTTCAACGAATATCAGAATAACAATAAAAATAAAATAGAGAATTGAAACAATCACTACAACACAAGAATTTAAGTGGAAAACTCCTAAATCAAGAGAAAAATCACTACCCTCCAGAAAAGACTTCCACTATATGAAAAATTGTTACAATCATACAGCTTTCTCTCTTCTACCCAATGATCCTAAAAAACAATCAAGCACTCTTAAAAGTATTTTCTCACTTACACCTTTCACCACTACTCTTTGAATAACAAGAGAGCTCACACCTCTCTATATTTAAGAAAACACTTCTAAGAAAATATAAAGAGAAGAAAAAGAACTTTTAACTAGAGAAGAGAAAACACTAAAATACTTCTTTGATATTGGGATGAAAAACAATGAGAGAATAGATCCCTATTTATAGTTGAGGCTTACCAACCCTTTACACGTTTTCTAGCTAAAACTTATCATAATAGATACACGGCCTATACGCGTTTTTTTACTCAGTATGCATGAATCAAGGAAGCTTTTATTGTTTTCCTTTGACTGGAAAACGTGTAAAAAACACGTTAACAACTCCAACATTCGATCGCAATCACCTTTTCTTTCTTTTTGACTCCTTTTGCTGCCATGGTTGTGTGATGTTTGGTTCTTGGAGCCCTTTTAGAATGCGCCTTTCTCTTCATTTGAACAAGCTCAACCGGCAGTACCATACCTGAGGTTTTTGTTTTTTTTTTTTACCTCAACTATGTTATCCTAAATAGCTTGAGCCCATATTTGTGCACCAAGTAATAATAGGGTTTGATTTTCAGTGAAAAGAAAAAGTAATAGTTTTGATTACTTTTCTTTGAATTCAAGGATCTTATTTCTATTTTGATTTGATAAGGACGTCTAGATATAGATTAAAATTATATTAGTTATCATTTGTGAACTAATTATTCACTTTTTTTTTTCTTTTGATAAAACTAATTATTCAGCTTTTAGGGCTTCTTAATTTATAGCAATTCTGAAAAGGAAAAATATCAAAAACACTCCTTCATGTTATTTTAACATACCAGCTTTCCATCCAGTCTCCATTAATAACTTCTGAGTATAAATTTTGTCCTTGAAAAATAACCGGCACATTACGAATAATTAAACACTACTCTAGTCAGAGAATTTTGATTTTTCTTTATTTATTATATATTTTTAAGAATGAATTCGAGTATTCCATTTAGTTGTTAAGCTTAATTAATAATGTGATTAGGGTACTTTGGTCACTTTTCAGATAAAAGTTTTGTCAATAGGAATTTTTTTGAAGGGATAGTTTGGATTTTCCAAACTAAGGGATATATTATATTTCTATAAAGACATGTGGGAAACTGGAATGTTGCTAAAACACAATGGAGGACTTTTATATATTTTCTTAAAAAAAAATAAAACTTGCAGCAAAATGATTGAGTTTTGGGCTCATTTCAAATAAATATCTAGTTTCCAAATGTTTTAGCACAATGACCGATATTTCAGTGTATATATCAAGTGTAAAATATAATGTACTCAATATAAAAATTAATAAATTTAGTACACAAACTAAAGTTGGTATAAGTAGATATATCAAGTGTGAAAATAGATGTATTCGGCCATTTAGCTATGAAAAAAAAATAGATATTTATTAAAACTAAGGGTAAAAAAAAAGGGACACACCCTAATTTACCAAAATATAACATGCATGGCTTGACTTAACAATGCCAAATCAATGAAAAAAAAATCACGTAATTTAAATTCTAAAACTATCTATTCAGTTTTTAATTTCACAATTTTTCATTTATATTTTTAATGAGATTTGATATCAACTAATTAGTTGGTTATAAATTAGGACACCAAAATTAAAAGAAGAATTTGGATTTTAAACTTAATATTGATTAAAAAGAAGTGTGGTTACTACTTACTATACTAAATTGCGCTTTTATCTACAATTGTTTGCTTGTAGCAGAATATATGGCTATATATAATTGGCTTGCATTTTTTATTTCCAAAAATACTAAAAGTTAAATGTGACAATAAGAAACACATATCACACCTTCATTAGTTTGTAGTAATAAGTACTAAAATGTTTAGTAGAACTCTTTATTTTCAGTTTTAACTTTCAACTTTTTAGTATTTCAAAATTTAAGCCTACCAAAAGCGCAATTTCCTACGATTTTGATAAAATAAGAAAAAGTATTACGGATATGTATAGATGATATGAGAGGCCTAGACCCCTAGTCAATTATGGTATATTAGTTGTTTTGATTTGGTTCTTAATGGAATTAGGAAAGATAAAAAGATAAATGGAGGACGATCACATTTTTGCTAACTTGCTATATGTATATTGCTCATACTAAGATTAGCAATCCCATTTTGGAAACAAGACTAAATTAATTACCAAAAAGTGCGTTTGATTATCTTAGAGAAAAAAATAAATAAATAACCTTATATGGGCTATTTCTCTTCTTCTAATATATTGTACATGTTGTCCACTACTCTGGGTACTCTGGGTACTTTATGTTCTAAGATACTTGTAAAAATCGTCGCAAAAGGCATGAGAGATGTTGATAAAAGCCATTAAAAAAGGCCAGAGAAATAAACTGACAAAAGCCATATATATTAGA
This sequence comes from Trema orientale, assembly GCA_002914845.1. Classification (NCBI taxonomy): domain Eukaryota; kingdom Viridiplantae; phylum Streptophyta; class Magnoliopsida; order Rosales; family Cannabaceae; genus Trema; species Trema orientale. Next base: position 148,188 of record JXTC01000205.1, read on the forward strand.
AGAAGAGAAATAGCCCACTTGGCTAAGACGCCACTAGACAACCTCCGGTAAAGATGGTTGTTGATTACAATATATGACTTGGTCTCGTTGAGGCTCTGGACGTCGGGCTTTTCCATCTTATCTTTGATAGAATAGGTCCAATCACTTGGGGATGGTGCCGCTGAAGGAATGGGCTCCGTCTTAATCGCCAATGGGATTTGAATGAGATCCTCTTTGGTTGGAGTAATCTTGAGTACCAAAGTGGCGAGAGCATCGGCGTACTTATTTTGTGACCGGAGAATATACTGCAATTCATAACTGACAAAATTGTGGAGCCTCTTTCGAACTTCTTCTCGATATTTGAGTAGAGCAGGCTCTTTGACTGCGAATTCTCTATCTAACTGCTTGATGATCAAATTAGAGTCTCCACAGATTTTTAGTTTGGAGATTTTCATGTCATTGGCCAAGTCTAGGCCAATAGCTAAAGCCTCATACTCGGCTTCATTATTGGAACAGGGAAAGGCCAATTTGACGGCTTTCTTGAAGATTTCTCCATAACTGTTAGTGAGTACTATTCCGGCACTTCCTTCATTGTGAGTCGAGGCACCATCAAAGTATAATGTCCAGTGGTCTTCTCTATCTTCCACGGAGAGTATTTCCTCGTTAAAAGCGTGTGTGGTATACTTGAGTAATTTGGCCAGAGCTTGACTCTTGATCGCTTTTGGTTTTTCCACCGATATATCGAGCTCACTAAGCATGAGCCTCCATTTTGCATATCGTCCATTGAGAACAGGTTTTTGGAGAAGAAACTTAATCGGGTCAGAGTTGGTGATCACTTTCACTTTATGAGTGAGCATGTAATGTCGGAGTTTTTGTATTGCATAAGCCAGTACAACACAAAGCTTATCATTGAAGGGATAGTTTTTCTCCGGACCCTTGAGCAGTCGACTAAGATAGTAGACTGGTTTTTCTATGAGTACTCCAACTGCTTCGTCGAAGACAGATAAATAGATAAGCAGTTCTTTTCTTGGGGACGGAGTGATCATGACTTGTGGGTGAGTAAGGATTTTCTTGATTTCACCGAATGCACGATCATGCTCTAGTTCCCACTTGAATTCCACTAACTTCTTGGTGAGTTGGTGCAGAGGCTTGATGATGGTTGCTAAGGCAGGGATAAATCTTCGAAGATAGGAAATCTTCCCAATGAATTGCCTTAACTGCTTGAGGTTTTGAGGTTGAGACATGTTGATTATAGTTTTGGTCTTATCATCATCAATTCTAATGCCCTCTTTGTGTACCACAAATCCAAGAAACTTGCCGTTAGAGACACCAAATGCACACTTCAGTGGGTTCATTTTGAGGTTATATTGACGACATCGTTGGAATACTCTTCTAAGGTGGTCGAGGTGCATTTCCCGCTTTCGGGACTTGACTATAAGATCGTCGACATAATCTTCGACATAATCGTGAATCATGTCATGAAATATGGCAGTCATAGCCCGCTGATATGTGGCACCAGCGTTCTTGAGTCCGAACGGCATTACCACATAGTAAAAGTTTCCAAAAGGAGTGCGAAACGCCGTCTTGATCGCATCTTCTGGATCCATCTTGATTTGATTATAGCCACTAAACCCATCCATAAAGGAGAATATTTCGTGGTTAGCCGTGGCATCGATGAGCATGTCAAGGTTTGGGAGAGGAAAATCATCCTTCGGGCATGCTTTATTTAGATCACGGAAATCTATACAGATTCGAATTTGGCCGTTCTTCTTTTTAACAGGGACGATGTTGGCCAACCAAATAGCATGAACACAAGGTCGGATAAATCCTGCATCGAGGAGCTTTTGGACTTCCTTTTGAATTTGGAGCTGAACTTGAGGGCTGAAATTTCTGGCTGCTTGCTTAACAGGTTTAATAGTGGGATTAGTAGCAAGTTTGTGGGTAATTAACTTACTACTAAGCCTTGGCATATCTTCATAAGACCAAGCGAAGACATCGCAGTATTCTTTGAGGAGTGAAAGTAAAGTAGCTTCGAATTCAGCGTCCAGATTAGTGGAAATAAAAGTTGGCTTTTCCTCTCCATTGATACCCAAGTTAATCTTTTTCAGTTCATCTTGCGGGTTTGAAGGCTCATCTTGTAGTTTGTCAGGCGCGAGAGGAATTGCTTCTATCTCTTCGGCATTTTCTGTTTGAGAGCTCGCGAGGCCACTGCTGAGCTCGCCACACCTTCAGAAGCCATACATAGTTCGACCGTCAGGAAGAATATCTTTTCGGAGTAAGATCCTTTTGGGAGTGACCGGATCTATCTCCATACCTCCAGACGGTGTGTTGGTTGCATCACCTAGATTGATGCCACAAGGTCTTGCAGTGTTGATACTGTCGGTGAGATCCTCATACAAGGTAGATTCAGCCCAAAAAATTTCTTCTTTTGCAAAGGGGGTCTTGGTAGCTGGAATCATAATTTCTTTTTTACCTTTAATAGCTTTTATGCACTGGTGAAGGGTAGAGGATACTGCATGATGTTGATGAAGCCAAGGTCTTCCAATCAAGATGTGATAGGGGACGTTCACATCAATGACATAGAATTTAGTGGATGCTCTGATGGGACCAATTTGTAAATCCACATTAACACAGCCCTTGGTGTTAAAAGTGTCAGAAGCAAAGGTCACCAAGGGCACTGCTTGGAGGACTAACTTGTCTTCTGGGATTCCAGCAGCTTTGAAAGTACTTAATGGCATGAGATTGACAGAGGAGCCATTGTCAATGAGGGCACGCTTAAGAAGCAACTCATTCACTTTGGCTTCTACATAGAGCGGTTTGTTATGGAACATGTGTGGAGCCTTGGCATCTTTTGTAGAGAAAGTGATTGTGTCTTCACTCCTTTTGGCAGTTCGCTTTACCGCGTGGTTGACAGCGCAGCATTGCGAACCAAATTTTTGAGAAATCTTAAATAAAGAAGAAGTGGCTTCTCGTCGTGCCTCGTCGTTGAACTCGAGAGTTTCAAAAAGATTTTTGAACACTTGAGAATTTGTGAGGTTATGTATTATATCATTTATTTCTTACTCCTTGGAAGAACTTTCCTGGGCCAGGTCTGACTTCGAGCATTCCTCGATGATGCACATTCTCACTTGGCCGCCTCCGTGTCTTGGAAAAAGGGTTGACTTCTGCTCTTTGTTGTTGGTTGTCATGCAATATTTCACCTCTTTGATCTTTGATTAGATAATGTCTTCTGACTCTATAACATTCAGAAGTAGGATGGCCGGTCCTGCGGTGGAATAAGCAGAATCGTGGGTTTGCTAACTGCTCTGGTGTTGGCGGTCTAGTGTTGGGTGGACAGATTAAATCTCCATCTTCTATCTAAGCTTGAACAAGTATGTCAATTTGCTCGTTGGTAAATGGGATCGCCGGAGGGATATCTTGGTCTTTCCTTGGTGGTCGGCGTTGGTCAACCATAGCTACCGTCCTTTTTCTCTTGTGAGGCATAGCTCTAGTTGCACCTTGCGATGGCGTCTCCTGGACAAGGGCTAGCACGTACATCTGAGACATAGATGCTTCAGTGTTGTTGACTCGAAACATCAAGTCAGCAAAATTGGTGATGACATGGTTTTCAATGTGAATCTGGTATGGGATCAACATCCCATTGATGCAGATGCGAATGAGTCCCTTTTCAGATACCATCTCTCTACAATCGAGAGCAATTTCTTTGAATCTCCATACAAAATGAGAAAGAGACTCATTTTCCCGCTGTTTTGGAGTAGCGAGATCAGCTAATTCCAAATTACGTTCCGCCACGAAGAATTTAGTGCAGAACACTGTCACCAGTTCTTCCCAAGTGGTGATACTACCGGCAGGTAAGCTGACGAACCATGAATAGGCTCTATCGGTAAGAGATTTAGAGAATTCCCTCAAACGGAGCTCATAGTCAAAGGCATAAACTCCAAGATCATCAAGGAAGCTAATAACATGTTCTCTAGCATTGCCGCTTTTGCCATTAAATTTCTTAAATGAAGGGCTGACATAGTCCTTTGGATATGGCTTCGAAGTAATCCAAGCAGGGTAGGGGGTTGGAATTCTGTAACTGCCACATTTCTATGGGCTCTTTCGACTTCATGCTTGAACATTTCTTGTAATTGCTCCTTAGTAATGAAATTTGGTAAAGAAGTGTTGCCGGTATCACTTGGCGTGGTGATAGTAGCATTGGCAGTATTTCCACTAGTTCCGGGTATAGTAGAGCTTTGGTTTGTTGCGATAGGCGGAATTCCACTTGGGTTAAGAGTCGGGGTAGAAGATCCGGCTTCATTCGACATTCTTTCTCCAGTTAGTCGTTGTAGGATTTGAGCATGAGATGCTCGTATATGCTCCTGAGATCGTCTGAGATCGTTGAGTGAATTGGCCAGGCTGTTGACCGCATTAGCCAACTCAAGATTAGAGGGTTCTTGTTGTTGTGGCGGTTGAGGATG
>JXTC01000205.1:152700-184267 GCA_002914845.1 Trema orientale
GTCAGTTTCCCTTTGGCTACTCCCCAGTGGAGTCGCCTTTTAATGTTCGGGATCGGATCTTGTGTTCTGACTAATTAACGGGACCTGTGATTAATTAAAACAAAACAGAAAAAAATTGAGATTAAGGTTAGTGTACAGGTGTAAGAGATATCACAACACTGTCTACGTATCAAAGTCCTGATAGGCAGTCGATATAAAACGACTCTTCCCACAGCGTTCTTGCCACGTTAGCGGTTGCAGGGATAACTAGCTTACAGATCGACGATATAATAATGCAGTAATAAATAAAGAATCTAGTTGACGAAGGCGAATAAACTGACCATGGTATCAACTAGAAGTTAGAAACAGAAATAAAGTGCAGAAAAATAAATAGTTAGAAACTGACGAAAGCGACACCGTCCATGTGCCAGTTAATTAGAGAGGTTAAATACAGAAACATAAATAGTTAGAAACTGACGAAGGTGATACCGTCCATGTGCCAGTTGATTAGTGGAGTTAGAATTATTAGGCGGTAAATCCAGCCATATTATTAAAGATAATAATAAGTGAAATAATAATAACAGAAATAAGTAAAGATTAGCAAGAGGACACAAAATCCCGAACTTGTGCCACAGGTCGAACACAAAGTTTGAGGAGAGTAGCTCGGGGCCCACAAATCACTAAAGTGCGAGGGTTAAGAGCGGCATGCAAGGAAGCTTGTTGCGTAAGTTAGTAGGAGAAGTACGTAAAAATAATGAGATAATAGAAAATGGTGTAAAAAGAATTAACTAGTAAGAAAATGATATAAAATTAATTATAAAATAGAAAGTGATGCAAAATAATTATTTGGGTCTAGGAATACAAGAAAACAAACTAGACCTAAAAATAGATATATGTAAAATTACTTAGGTCTATATGAATATTTAGAGATATGACAATGTTATGGATTTATTAATTAAATTCTACACATGCATGAACATAAAAAGATACATATATATTTATATATATACACGAGAGTGTGAATATGTGATGAAGATAAGATAAACAATGAGTAAAATTAACCAGGGGTAGAAAAATAGCTATGATTAAATTTGTGTGTGTAAGGAAAATAATATGTAGATGATAAATGGGCTTATGGACTTAGAAAGAATGAAGATGGGCCAAGATTATAAACATGGACCCATGAAGATAGACTACCCATGACTTAGGAAAATGCTAGAATATATATATATAAATGATGAGGATATATATGCATGAAGTGGATGAATCAGAGGAAGTACACTGAGATTTATAAATGAACCGAAAAATAAGGAAAAGGACGTCAGTGATGGTGATGTTGGATAAACACAAAAGAAGGAAAACAAGGCTAAAGAGCTTCACGTGTACAAGAAGGAAAAAGGAGTAAAGAGAATAAATGTATTAATGAGCAAATCTTTCTCTCTCTCTCTCCCTCTCTCTCTGCCGAATCTCTACAAACTAAGTCCTATTTATAGGCAATAGGATGCCATAACTTAGAGTACAAGGGAACCCAAATCTTGGTTCCTAAGTTAAACATGTAAAATTCTCTAGAAGATTAAGGGAGCTGTCGTGTACTTGCAAGCTCTTGGGCATAAATAAGAAAGTCCCAGACTTTTCTAGAAGAATGTAGTGACTTGTACTTGGGATTAGGCGACTTGTATACTAAGAGAAGAGTCCTAAGATAATATGTAATCCAAGGCCAAACGGCTTGTAGTCCAAATATAGGCGAAGAGAGTCCAAACGACAAGTAATTTAAGTCGAGCTCTATGCCGTTTTCTTGAGCTAGCTTAGGCTTTATAATTATGTGCTTAACTAGCATTAATTTACATTTTATAATTATTTTCAAAAATTGGAAAGACCCCAAAACATATATATATATCTTTCTATTTGAGAGACTACTTTGACATGTAAATTTTTTAAGTCTTTTACATCAAACTATTTGAATATATATTCTCTACTCTTTTTTGCAGGAGAATAAGTGCACAGTTATAAACCAGCCCATGACCAAAAGAGTAGCAGTTTTCATCAGAAGCATGACTGACTTCATATACTTGCTGCATATGATTCTTCAGGTGTTTTACTAGGCTTCCACAAAATGCTTCTTCTTTTTGTTTTTTTGGTTTTGCATACTAATTTATGAGAGGTCAATTTCTTTTATCCCACAGTTTAGGCTGGCTTATGTGAAGTCTAGAGTAGTTGACCAACCAAAGAAAATTGCCTTGAATTACCTAAAGGGGTACTTTTTCATTGACTTATTTGTTGTTCTACCACTTCCCCAGGTGAGGTTCTTCTCTGTTTTTACGTCTTTGTGAGCTAGTTACAAGTAATGTATATTCAACTCACAAATTAGCTCCTTAACAAAAATAAGTTCAGACTAAGTTTCATCCCAAAAAATGCTTTCTCCTTGATCTAATAAATTAGTTCCTTGAAATATTTGTAGTTGATAATTTTGGTAATCCTACCAAAGTTCCCATTATTATCTGGAGCGAATTTCACGAAAAACCTTCTATGGACAGCAATTCTTGTTCAGTACATTCCGAGGTTGTACAGATTTCTACCTTTGCTTGCTGGTCAGTCTCCAAATGGCTTCATATTCGAAACGGCATGGGCCAACTTTGCCATAAACCTTACCACTTTCATGTTACCTGGCCATGTGGTTGGGTCCTTCTGGTACCTCTTTGGCTTACAGGTGACACTTTCATGTGTTACTTCTGGCTCAATTCTAAACTTTTATATGTATATGGTCAATGGATTTTTCTCATATAACATTTAATTTATTTCTTTGTCTATTGTCGCCAGAGAGTCAATCAATGTCTTAGGGATGCCTGTCACAACTCTAGCATCCAATTATGCATGAAATTCATAGATTGTGGTGATGGAAGCTCCATTCAAGATTTTGTTAAGGATCCAACATGGGATAGCTGGAAAGAAAATGTTAACTCCACTGCTTTTATATTCATTGTTTTGGGGATTCTAGGTATATATTTTCCTTATAATTTCACTTAGTAACATCCTTAATCACTCATCTAATACCTTGGTATACTGTGTAAAAACTCTGTATTATATTAATTAAACATAATATTGTGTTTGGTTGTGCTTTTGTATTGTATTATTTAATATGACATTAAAATTTAATACAATACGGAGAGTATTATCTAATACAGAATAAAAGGTCTGTATTACACTGTATTACATAATTTTAACTTTTATTTAATATTGTACAATACTCACTTTTTTCACTTATTCTGTTCTTAATTTCTCTCTCACATCACTTTATTCTTTTCAAAAGTGGTATTTTTCTAAATAATTTTTAAAAGTGGTATTTTTAGATTTATATCTAAAAAGTGATTTTTTTTGTAAATAATTCCGAGCCCACCCTTGAGGGGGAATTTACACCTAGGGGGTCTAATAAATCCTTGTGATGAAAAATAGGACTCACTCATTAATATTTTCGAAACTAACCCCAATTGCCATGTCACATATATAAAATTACTTGGATACCCTATTTCTTCAACAAACTTCAAACTACTTTAGCCACCACTACCAGTCCCGATCCCGACTCCGGCGGCGGCGCCTCCACTCGACTAGGGTCGAAAATTTTCGACCGTAGTCGAACTTGTCTGACCACCTCTCCCGGTTGTTCCGATCATTTTTCAACCGGTGGCCGGAAAATTTCGACTCCAGTCGAAAATGTTCGACTGGGGTCGAACCACCGTTCGACCGTAGTCGAACAATTCGACTGGGGTCGAAGCCACCGGTCAAAAATTTCGACCGGCGTTCGACCACCTCTCTCGATTGTTCCGATCGTTTTTTGACCGGTGGCTGGAAAATTTCGACTCCAATTGAAAATGTTCGACTGGGGTCGAAGCCACTGTTCGACTGTAGTAAAAAATGTTCGACTGAGATCGAAGCCACCGGTCGAAAATTTCGACCGGCGTTCGACCCCAGTCGAACGTAGCCGGCCGTCTTCCTGGTGCCGCCTCCGTCACTTTTGATTTTTTCGACTTGGTCGAAAATTTTCGACTAGGGTCGAGTCAGGGGTAATTTTGGAACTCCGAAATATTCATTAAATGACATGACAATAAAAGTCCTATTTTTGTAAATGGTTTATAAGTTGTCCCTTTTTTCATCACATGTATTAAAAGAGGGTCAAAATTGATAATCCCCCCACTCTTGAGGTGTGTTCCCATTAGGCTTCCCGTGCTTATCCAATTTCCCTTCAGCAATCAACTTCTTCTTCATCGATGCTCTAGGACCCAAACCCCACTTCCTCTGATAAGTATCTCGATCCATCACCACCCGCTTAATCCTAGCCACCACACCATGATCACAAGTTGCCATAACAGCAGTAGTAATCTCTGCAATCCCCAAAGCTTTACAAGTGGTATTTTCTTAAATATTTTTTCAAAATGATATTTTTCTAAGTAAATTTTTGAAAATAATATTTTTCAAAATTAACTTTTTAAGACAACTTCTTAATACAAATACAAAACCAAACATAGTACTGTAATAAAATAATACAATATAATATAATCCAATACAATACATTACAATACAATATAAGCGCACCAAACATGACCAAAATTTCATAAAATTAAGCCTAAAGGTTTCTCGTAGTTCCTCTAAGCTTGTAGGGTGCTGATATTTGATCCCGTTGATTTCATGTAGCAAAACAGTACCCTGGCAGGGAATCTAGCTGCAAGCTTTTTCATATGGGAAGTCCTTTTCACTATGGCCATTATTGGACTGGGCCTCTTGCTCTTTGCTCTACTCGTTGGAAATATGCAGAATTTTCTTCAGTCTCTTGGACGGAGGCACACATATAATTAATATTTTACATCTTACCTTCACATATCTCAAAATAAAAAATAAAAAATGCTCTATCTTATGAACAATTGTCGGTGAAACTATTTCTTTGGAGATTGGATATGTCACTAAAACGTCGCGACATCGAAAGATGGATGAGCTATCGTGGATTGCCAGATGAACTGAGAAAGTATGCCATTTAACTTTCTTAGATCAAATATGAAACCATTGGTGTTACTTTGAGACATAGATATGCACGTAACATGTCTATATGAGTAGTCTATGACTAAATAATTTGTTTCCGAGCTAGGCAAGTACGGCGAGCCGAAAGGTATAACTGGGCTGCAACCAGAGGAGTTAATGAAGAAAAGCTTTTGGAATGTATGGCTGAAGAACTTCAGAGAGAAATAAGACGCTACCTCTTTAATTTGTCAAGAACGTAAGTTAAAGTAACTATTTTCCTAACACATTGATAATAGTAATAACAATTCGCGTATTTGTAGTCTAAATAGTGACTTGGTTTAAATTTTATCTACAGGTTCGGATTTTTTCTGTAATGGACGATCCCATCTTGGATGAAATTTATAAGAGACTAAAACAGAGCATATACATCAAAGGGAGCAAAATTCTGTACTATGGTGGTCTAGTTGAGAAGATGGTCTTTGTCGTTCGAGGAAAATTGGAGAGCATTGGAGAGGATGGGACTGTCGTTTCCTTATCTGAAGGAGATTTTTTCGGTGAAGAACTTCTCACACGCTGCCTTGAGCATTCTTCAGTAAACAAAGGTACATATATTACATATGTAGTATCAGTTTGACCACTAAGTAACACAAAATAAAGGGAAGTCTTCTGAATTTGAAAACGACATGTCGTTTACTGAACATGAATTTAAATCGCAGATGGGAAAGCTGTGAGGATGTTTTCTGGACAGAGATTACTGAGCAACAGAATGATAAGGTGTTTGACCGATGTAGAAGCATTTTCACTCAAACCTGCAGACCTCCAAGAGTTCAACAGTCTTTACTCTAGATTTTTTAGGAATCCTCGAGTTCAAGGAGCTATGAGGTAAGTTTAAGTAGTTTCTCTTTTATTCTCAGTACGCCAAATTATGATATTTTGTTGTATAGCCAGAAAGAAAAATAAAAAGGAAAATTATTTATTACGTTTATTTCTTGAATTTTATAAGTCAAAATTCTCTTGAACGATCCTACTATTATTTTTATTTAAAGTCAAGTTTCTCTTGAACGAGTCTACAATCATTGTTTGTTTTTCTTATTTAGATACACATTTGTATCAGAAATATATAAATATAGATTGTATAGCACAATCTGACATTAATTTTATTTTATTTTTTTTATAAGGTATGAATCGCCTTATTGGAGAGGTCTTGCAGCAATCAGAATCCAAGTGGCATGGAGATACAGGAAGAAACGTCTAACTCATGGCAGGACCTCAATATCCAATTCTTCATCGGTATAGCATACTTCAGTTTGATTTATATATAGATCTTTGGGTCGTATGAGTGTAGGATTCGACTAAATTTATGCAATATAAAAGCATTTTCATTTAGAAATAGCAACAAAAGAGAACCTCAATATTTGCAATTTACATTTGGCAAACATACAAATATGGTTGTTCTTCCTTTATACATGTTGTTTCAACTCAAACGACAAAAAAGTTGCTGGGCAAGATGAAAAATCGACATTTCATAGATTTTTTTAATTAAATGACAACAAAAATCTCACTAATGAGAGAGATCTTTTTAAAAAAATTCGTTTTGTTTTCAAAACTATTTGGATGACATATAGATAAGGACGCAGTTTTCACTTTTCACCATAAGTGGCAATTAAATAATAAAAGAATGGAAAGAAAACTAACATGTCGTTGCACGATTTGGATGACATCAAGAAAAGGACATGTAGTTTTTTCACGTTACGCGACAATTAAACAATACAATAATAAAAGTGTTAATGGCACAAATGGTCCCTGAAACATTTAATGTGCGGCAATTTGGTCCTCAAAATTTTAATTGTAGTAATTAAGTTCCTTAATTTTCTAATTTGTAGTAATTTGGTTCATGAATTATCTAAATTACAACTTGCTATTAAATTGTTTACCAAAAATACACGTGGTGACATCTGAAAATGAATTTAAAAAGTAATTTGAGAATTTTAAGCATAAATTTGAACAATTAAAGAAAAATTCTCTAAAATTGCAACTCTAAATATGCTAAAAAATGCAAAGAATACATCTCTCATCTCTCGAAATTCTTTTGAATGGTTTATTTTCTTTCAAATACTCTTTCAGATGCTACAATATGCTCCTTATGTATATTTTTTGTCATAAATTTAATAACAGGTTATAATTTAGACATTTCAAGAACTAAATTGTTATAGATTAAAAAGTTTAAGGGCATAATTATCATAATAAAATTTTGAGGACCAAATTGCTACAAGTTAGATAATTGAGGGACCATTTGTGCCATAAACGCATAATAAAAAGTGAAACTTGTCGTTTTACGATTTGGACATAAAGTACTCATATATAGTCACTGATATACTACTAACATTGTGTAGTTTACCACTAATTAGACCCAACTAATTATTCATAACGCCCATTTTCTTGCCCTGATTTATATCCTTTTTTTCTTTCTAAAAAAATATGTTTTTTTTTCGGTCGTTTTTCTTCGCTCAAATTATTTCCAAAAGAGACGTTTATTAATTACAATTAAAATAAACGAAAGTATTTAATTTCTTATTTAACTTTATCGTGAAATTTCGATTCGCATTTCTTAAAAAGTAGTATTTCGCTACTTAAGCCATAATAGTACTTGGAATGTCGTTTTTCACTAAAACTACAACTGAAAATAACAAGACGGTAAGGTAACGCCGTTTATCAGTTTCAGACTACAGCAGAATTTACAATAACTCGACATGTTGAATTTATTACAAATATACGACATGTAGTTTAATACTTGAACAAGTAGGTAGGCAACATGTCGTTTCTATTCGAACGACATACTAATATACTAAAAGTACAAGTCGTTTGACATATAGGCGAGGCGACCATGAAATTGAAACCACAACTTAATTGTCGTTTTATGAATTACAGGCATACAAATATAATACGAGGACGTATATTAAACATATATTATTCCAATTTCCCCTAGTATTGTTGGCTGTTGATGTAGATTTTAGATTATGCATTTGAATGCATAACCAAATGTATATCTTATTTTATGTTGTATTTTATTATATGCTTTTTTCCCCCCCCTAATTCGTTGGCAGACTCTAGAATGTCAAAACACTTTTGACTATGACCTTTTTGTAAAGGATACCCTCTATTTGCTATCTTCCCCTAATGGCGGTGAGATTTATTTATTTATTTATTTTCTTTTCGCTGAATCTAATGGCGGTGGAATTAAAAGTAAATATGCCTTGCACCCATATATTTTTCTCTCTCTCTCTCTTTTTTTATAGTAAATTTGCATATCACGAGTTTAATTTTTATTCTCTAATTTCAAGCTTGCTCCTCTTTATTATAATGTACAAATAAAAATTTGTAAATTTTTTTAAAAAAAATATCAAAATCTTAACATAACACGGAGAGAGAACCAAAAAAAAAAAACAAATTTTTAACTTCAATGAACAGAGATAGAGAAAAATGAAATTAGTTTTTGTTTTCAAAACAGGGGGAAAAAAAGAGAGAGATTAGAATATATATTAGTATTACCAAACCAAAAGAAAATGAAAACGAAAAACCTGTCTCATTATACAGCACATTTTTTCTATACAACAGAAAACGTGGACAAAGGTTTTTTTTTTTTTTCCGGAGTTAAAAAAAAAAGATGTTGTCAAATAATAAAATGGACAAACCCATAATATTATTCGCTAAGAAATGTCTAGACCAAATAAAATATTATGTATAATATAAAAATATTAAACTCAAAGTTTAACTCAAGAGGAGATTTTCTTGCATGAAAAGAAACGAGTCGAGTCGAGTGGAGTCGGCGCAGGGAGTCTTGAGAGAGAGAGCGATACGCCCAACAACCCAAAGCGGAGATGGGTGTGATGGCGCCTGCGCAGGGCTGCCTCATCGGCCTCAAGCCGGCCGCTCCCTTGCTCGCTCCGTATGTGTCCTTCTTCTCTTTCCTCTCTCTCTCTCTCTCAACTCTCTTTCATGCTAATTCCAAACACATATGCATGCTACCTATCTAGCTAAACAGATCATTTGTTAACTAAATCATTTCGTAAGATCGTGCTTTGATGTGTCAAATACACGAAATTTAATTTTTGCTTCAGGTCCTATTGTTCTTTGATTTTTTATGTTTTCTTTTTCTCTGGAGTTTTAAAAATGTAAATGTTGGGCATCGATTAATATAAAAAATAATAATAAAAAAAGGGGTTAATCTTGCATGTATTTTGGATATATTTTTGTGGTTCGGGTGTATAAGAACAGGGATTGACATTTATTTGTTTTTGTTTTGAAGGCAATTTGAGATTATTTTGATGCTTATGTTTACTGAATTCTGATTTGGGGTAGTTTGATCTAAGATTATGTAACATTTGGTTACAGCAAGTCTTGTTATTTATCAAGCTTGCATCTCTAAGGTGACCTGATATTCTACTAGTCTTTTTTTTTTTTTTTTTTTGGGGGGGGTAGACAACTGGTATATTTGGGCGTATATGTAATCTGAAAGAAGCTTATAATTGTTCTATGAGCTTTTATTTGTATGGACGAAAACAAGCCCTGTAATTTCATAGAATTTATGTGTAGCTACTTATTCGCAAAGAGTCTCTTCGGTTTTGCTCTGACTAGTCTGTTACTTGAATTAGCTGGAGGACAAGCGATAAAATAGTTTTAGGTGTGTAGGTATAGAAATTTTCATCATTCTATACTTGTAGACCAATATTTGTTGTCACTTTCTTGAGGAATACAAGGGCTATGAGATTCTAGAATGGTTTAAACAACTATTAATCTTATATTACCTTTTAAAACAGACAACCATGTTTGTGATTTTTCGGGTCTTGAAAAGATATCGGTCTGTCCATTGGGTATCTGAAATAATAAATTCAGATGCTTTCTTCGTATGCGTAGAGTTCGAGTTTGGACACATTAACAAACATAACATCCTGTTTTGAGTTGACGTGATTTCTACGTTGTTGTGAATATTAATAATGCCAGTGACATATTCTTGATTGGCATAAAAGGAATGGTTCTATAATACTCGGAAGTATTTTTTCTATTTAGGTAGGATAATATCGTCTCCAGCTTTGGAGATCCATATTATTGCTAGTACCGAATCAGATAGATACTTGTGTGTCTTTTAAGTAATGTGATATCTTATTGTTTCTATTGGAGACTTTAAAACCAGCACTCTCCTTAATGTACATCCTGTATTGTTAATTTGGTGGATAAGCGGGCACAGGAATGTGATACGGGAAAGATGCAACAAGTACAAGATCTCCAGGTTAACATTTGGGGGCAACTTCGATGCAATGCCTAAGCTGTCAATAAGTTCACAGGGAAGTCATCAGCAGCTGCATTCCCTCCTTCCTAGAGGTACATCAAATTTCTTGAGATCATTATTCTGGCTTTCCTTGGAACCAAAGAGGATGTTCCAAATAGATCAATGTTCGATGTGATGGTGCAGAGAAATTAGATCATAGAAACTGGTGTGGAACCTACTTTGGTTGTTTCTGTTGTAATAAGCGGATGTTAGATCAGTGATTGGATTTGAAATACCTCTTCACCTCTTTGTTGTCTACCAACAGGATACCGTTTATTTGAGAAAATATTTTGTTATGCATAACTTACTTCTCATGTTATTTCATTAATCTGTTGTATTGATACCTTATTCAGTATCATTTATGCAAGACTTTTCCTCGAGCTAGCTCTTGTCGCTCAATTCAGAAAATTAATTGCTAATATCTGCATATTGCTCTTAGAACTGACACATAATTTCAGATAATTTTCCTTGAACCAAAGCATTAGCTTCTGCAATCTTCAGTGCATTGTCACGTACCCAAGTTCAAATAGAGCACGCATGTATTTTTGTCTAACTCATTATCTCTTAATTTCTAGGAATGCCTGCCTCTCACATTTCTGCTGCATCATCTACCTTCTTGAGTGAAAATCAAGACACTTCTGCTGCATCATCTGTCTTCTTGGGTGAAAATCGAGTTGGTCTCTCAGGAAAAATACCTGTTTTACACAATAAACGCAGATATTCAACACGGGCACAAGCACGGGAGAGAACTTCAGGTGGTTTAAGCTACCCTAAACAGAATGAGAAGCCAGCATGGTGGTGGAGAACTTTAGCATGTCTTCCCTACTTAATCTCTCTGCAGATTTCAGAAGCAGGGTTTTTGGTACAGCCCTTCCTAGAGCACCACGAATTCTTTGAAGATCTGATTTTTTACATCCCAGGTGTGGCTAAAAGGTGGCCATCATGGTTTATCATGGTGTATGTCTTCTTATTATACATGGGGGTGGTGCAGAATGACTCTTGGCCTCACTTCTTCAGATATCATCTGATGACAGCCATGTTGTTGGAGACAGCCCTGCAAGTGTTGATGGTTTCAAGCAATTTCTTGCCACTCATACACTATAAGGGAACTTTTGGGATGTACTATTGGCTAGCTGTGGGATTTGTTTACATTTGCATCTTGTTGGAGGGCATAAGGTGTGCTCTTGCTGGGAAAAATGTCAAAATCCCATTTATTAGCGAGGCTGCATTAATCCACACTCGGCTTCGTGTAGGTGGTTTCCATAGGCCTTTCTAATTGACTTGTATGTGCTATAATAGTCCTATTACTAGTTCTTGGGTTTCTTTTCATGATTTCTTCGTTTTCTGCAGAGTTTTTAGATTAGACATAGTATGCTATTCATTTGTTATGAGAATAAATGTATACCTTCATAGTCCGAGTGGTTAAAAAGAGAAATAGATACCTCTTGTAGAAAATTGTCACATGGAAAACCCAAGAATGAAAACTGTTCGAAGCCTCCAGTCCAATCAATAGTGATGCATCAAATGTAAGTTAGAACTAATGTCTCTCTACTACCATCGAATATATAAATGCCACATTAATTAATTAGTGAATACGACTAAGTTTCGTATTTTACAATGAGAAAAACTAAATCATATGCTTTTCATTAGCACCTTTATATTTGTGCTATCTACTATTGTTAAGCACAATGTCAGCTCATCATTCATTCATGACAGAAGAAAACAAAAAACTCAAACTAAAAAGAATTTGAGATTTATATTCCCACATAGAATCAAGTAAGGGCAGGTTTACTGAAAGACATTAATAGACAAAATCGAAATGAAAAGGTGTTGAAATTTAGAAATCGTATGAGAAGAACAAAAGGGGAGATAATGACTCTCTTTTTTGTCTTTACTAAAAATTGGAATCGACCTATTATCTTTCTTTGATCATATTACTTATGTATTTTTTTTAATTCTCTTTTACACTCTCTCTTGTACTTTTGTAAGACTGAATGTGAAAAAAAAAAAACTCTTGTACTTTTGTAAGACTGAATGTGAAAAAAAAAAAAAAAGTGTAACTAACATCTTTTTATTATTTATTTACCCATTAAGCTATTATTTATTTAATATTAAGCGTTTCCAAATTGAATTAATATAATATAACTCAATTACTAAATTGTGCTTTATCATAAACGATTCAGTACGCAAAACAATAATATATTACATGTGATTTGCAAAAATATTTATAGGATGAGAAACAAATTTATTCCCCTTTCCCGATTTCTCAGATTATGTAGGCCCACGAAATTTCTTAAATAAACCAAATGAGAAAGGAACACCCTATTATTATTCCTTTTCTCGTTTTATCAAAAGTTGTCCAAAAATTGGAATATAATTCATTTGTGGCAAGTAAAAAGACAAAAATGAATAAACAATATTTGCAGACAAGTTATGCTGTGGTCATGCGCAGGGATAAATAGTAACCGTTTATTTAGTGGGTTCCTTAGTGTAGCTAAACTGATGCAACAATCAGAATTGTAATTCTAGAATCGAAAAAAATAGACCGTTGTGATGCAACATACCAGTACAAAGTCCGTAATAAGTAAGTAGAATGAGATCAAGTAAAAGAGTAGGACCCAGTGTAAGAGGAAGCGGCAAGATCAGCACCGTTATTTAAAAAGAGATGAGTAGTGAGTGGTCAAATTATTCAGCTGCCATTATCAAATTAGATTTATTAGGACATTGAACCAATTGGACAATCCCCCCCTTGAGAACGGCCTTCCTTCCCCACCCCACCCTTCGCTTAGTTCCATTTTCACCAAAAAGAGGTACTTAATTAAAGCTTTTTAAAATCCCAATAATTCGAATCAATCCCAAATAGCCCACCCCCTTTTGTCCGTACAGATCTGGATATTCGGATTGAATTGTGAACTTGTGAATCGAGATGAGACGGAGACCGTCGGAGTTTCGCCGGCCGGTGAGGCGCCGGTTGTTCTCGAATCTTCTCTGGTGGCCCCTCTGTGCCGTGGCCGTTTTGCTCTTCATTTACATTCTGAGCAAAGGGAGCCAGATTGAGTCCAGGCCCGCCCTTTCAAGGGTAAAGATCTCTTTTTGGCCTTTTATTTTCTTTAAAAGAAACAAAAGAAAAAACAAATTAAATGTGAAAATTTTGAATTGGGTATGTCCTAAAATGTCTCCTTGCTTCGTTATTCTTTCCATAAGATTGTTTGAAATTGAGTTGGGCATGGCTGCCCCTGGTAATTGTTTGTTAGTTTCATTCATCGACTGGTTTTGCATGTCCATATATTTGAGATGACTTGTCTATAATGTTCTCCATGGATCTTAGGGGCCTCCTTGTAAATTTATTTATTATTTATTTATTTTTTTTTGGGCAAGTGAAAACCTTTTCTTACTGATTAGATGAAGTGGTTGATTCAGAATACTGGTAAAGAAAAGTCTTTCACCATTGTAATTCATGTGTGCCTAATCAGGTTTCAGACCTTGACTGGTTCATGTCATTCCATTCCAAAAACAAGGCAATTTAGTGTGTTTGACATCATATAACATTCCATTAGAACTTGTTTGGAGAATGTAGCGGTTGGTGTTTGCTTGATTGACTTTACTGCTATTGTTATCGTCGAATTGGGTTCTTAAATAAAGGGTTTTCTTTTTTTTTTTTTTGGTCATGATACATGTATACTTTTGCCGGTTATATGTTTTTTTGGTGAAGAAAATATGATGACTTCACTAAGGGACTTGATCTCTGTTATGATTGCTGGGATACTGCTGTTCTTGGCAGTACATAACATATTTTCTTTCTTATTTTTTCGGAAGGAAATAAGAATTTCTTGTTGTTTTAGAACATAATGTAGTATGGATTGTTGTCGTTTGTGCTGTTTATTTACTAATTGCTTCCTGATCTTGATTAAACATGCCTATGTTTTTTATGCAGAGATCTTACAGGCATGAAAGGATTATGGAAGGTCTTAATGTTACCGAAGAAATGTTGAATCCGAACTCTGTGGCAAGGCAGCTAAGCGATCAAGTTTCTCTTGCAAAAGCTTTTGTTGTGATTGCCAAAGAAAGTAACAACCTTCAGTTTGCTTGGGAGTTGAGTGCCCAGATCCGCAATTCACAGATTCTCCTCTCAAATGCCGCAATAAGGAGAGCTCCTTTGACAGTTGGAGAATCAGAAGCCAGTATCCGTGACATGGCTATTCTACTCTACCAAGCCCAGCAATTCCATTATGATAGTGCAACAATGATCATGAGACTGAAAGCCAAAATCCAAGGTCTTGAAGAACAGATGAGCTCTGTGAATGAGAAGAGTTCGAAATATGGACAAATAGCTGCTGAAGAAGTTCCGAAAAGTCTGTACTGCCTTGGTGTTCGGTTGACCACTGAATGGTTCAGAGATTCAAGTTTACAGAGGAAGTTCAAGGAAAGAAAGCAAATGGATATGAAACTTAAAGATAACAATCTCTACCATTTCTGTGTCTTTTCTGACAATATCCTTGCAACTTCGGTCGTTGTCAATTCAACAGCTTTGAGTTCCAGAAGTCCAGAGAAGGTTGTCTTCCATCTTGTAACTGATGAAATAAATTATTCAGCGATGAAAGCCTGGTTTTCCATGAACAGTTTCTGTGGAGTCACTGTTGAGGTCCAAAAGTTTGAAGACTTTACCTGGCTAAATGCATCTTATGTCCCTGTTCTTAAGCAGCTCCAAGACTCCGAAACTCAGAACTATTACTTTTCTGGCAGTAATGTTGATGCTAGGACTCCAATCAAGTTTCGGAACCCCAAGTACCTGTCCATGCTGAACCACCTAAGGTTCTATATTCCAGAAGTTTTTCCTGAACTGAAGAAGGTTGTTTTTTTAGACGATGACATTGTGGTTCAGAAGGATCTATCTGGTCTTTTCTCCCTAGATTTAAATGGCAATGTCAATGGAGCGGTGGAGACGTGCATGGAGACATTTCATAGATACCATAAATACCTGAACTATTCTCACCCTCTTATAAGAGCACATTTCGATCCTGATGCTTGTGGATGGGCGTTTGGGATGAATGTATTTGATTTGGTTGAGTGGAGGAAAAGGAATGTTACTGGAATATACCATTATTGGCAAGAAAAGAATGTCGACCGGACATTGTGGAAACTTGGTACGTTGCCTCCCGGGCTGTTGACGTTCTATGGGTTGACACAGCCTCTGGATCCCTCATGGCATGTATTGGGGTTGGGATACACGAATGTTGATCATCAGTTAATAGAGAAGGGTGCTGTGCTGCACTTCAATGGAAACTCAAAGCCGTGGTTGAAGATTGGAATAGAAAAGTACAAGCCCCTTTGGGAGAAATATGTTGATTATTCTCATCCTTTACTGCAAAGCTGTAATTTCCACTGATTTTGGACATGGAATTTACATCAATTCCACGGCGGAGTTGGTGCATGACAGTAATTAAATTCTTTGAGGTCCGGGATGCTTGTATGATTTTTGCTATATCAAGCATGGCTAGTAGTCGTACGAGGGATATTTAAATCGGTTTTCTAGCCTGTTGAGTAGTGTAGTAGATCATTTACTTCATATGAACTACTCAAAAATTGTTAATGCTCATCTCTACTCTTAAAATTAGAACGTTTTCACTTTTCGGTTCAAGTGGCTTACTCTGAAGTTGAACAATTAGGATATTTCAATTTCATATTCATACCCCTTAATCTGATGATTATTTAATCAGTTTCACTCAATTTTCTTTGTTCGACTGTTCTTCTCAAATGTTGGCGCGTGTAGGGTCGTGTGTCATGCACTCATGCCTACCAATTATATGTCACAACACTGAAGTTTCCTGTTCTGCTTGTGTCGTACCATGAAGTGAGTCCACAAAATGTACGTTATTTTTAGTACTATATTATATTATTATGTATATTTAGGGTAAATCGTCTTTGAAAAAATATGTTTAGTGTTGTGTCATGTGTGCCACTGCCATACAGAAAACTACGAGTGCTTTTTCGTGGCTATGCCGAGTGCCAGAAATGATCAGGCAAGGGACCCTCGTTAAAAAAATGTAAATCTTGCGAGAAACGACGACGTTTGCTAGGCCAATTACATAAAAGCTGTCGTTTTCACATGCCAATCCACGCTAGTCTGATTGCGGCAAGTATAATTTATTTTCTTTTAATTAATTGAGTATATAGTCTTTTCAGCATGAATAGGCTGACAATTCATGACACGACATGACAACATGACTCGAAACTCACACAAAATTAACAGGTTTGGGTTTAGTTTAATTGTGTTCGTGTCGTGTTCGAGTTGGAGATATTGACCTGTTTAATTAACAGGTCGTGTTCGGGTTAAATCCGACATGAAAAATGACTTTTTAGTAAATGAGTCGGGTCGGGTCAACCCGTTTATAAATGGGTATTGTTCGTGTCATAATTTCTAACTTTTTTAAACGGGTCGTGTTCGTGTCATATTTCGGTAAGGTCATTTATTAAACGGGTCGTGTTTGGGTCACAGGTCGTGGGTCAATATGACCTGTTTAGTAAACAGGTTACACGGGTCGTGTCGTATCAACCTACTTACAAACGGGTTGTGTTCTTGTCATAATTTGTGACCCGTTTATTAAACGGATCGTGTTCGGATTGAGCATTTACCTGTTATACATATACATTGATACGACACCAACACGATCCATGGATACGAATTGCCAATCCTATTTAAGAATTTAAAATTTTAATAAAACTTACCTCAAGCGAGATTGAAGATTGTTATCATTATTTTTTTCTTAAAACTTAAATAATAAAAAATAAATGAAAAACATGCAATTCATAATAACTTTGTAATCACTAATCAAAAGAGAGGTAACATTTCCTTGGGTTTTGGGCAAGTCTTAACCCTCCTATCAAGTAACACAACCTTTCATTATAAGATATTCTTCAAAAGGTTAAATGTCTAAAAAATAATTTTTATTTTCTGTAACTTTCTTGGGATTTATAATAACAATTATGCATTATATTTATATATATATATAGTGATGTGCAAGTATTTGGAAAATCACCCTTCGTATATGATTTTTTGTTATTTTGGACAAGCAATGAATTAAAATTTTGATGTATAGAATATAATATTTAGCTGTTTTTCCTAATCATGTTACATAAGATCCGAACTTATTTGGCCCAATTAAGTTTGGAAGCTTAGGAAGATACATTTCAAGTTCATATCTCATCGATTACTTCAACTAGTGAGCGAACCTTGGCCGCTCTTGTTATGAAATGTCACAACTAATTACACTGTAACGGCAATACTTAAACTTGAGATAAAGATGTGCATATTCTAATTTCAAGTTCAAATCTTACTCTTCCTTTTACTGTTTTACCCCATGATTTGTCGCGAACAACAAAGAAAAAACTTGTTCAAACTGCAAAAAATCAACAAACACAAACTGGACACGTGGCAGAAACCCAAGAAGCCCATTTGTAGCTCCAAACAGCCGGCGGAACAGAGTATAAACAGAGTCCACTCTAAGCCCTTCTACTTCCATTGTAGTCATCTCCTTCCGTACGTGTCTCGCAGCAAACTCACAATCCTGACCCTGCTTATAAATGCACCCCTACTTTCTCGCGAAACCAGTTAAGCTGAACCAGTCCACCAAGGGCATTTCCGTAATCTTAATTCCCAAACACCCCTGAAAATCTGCCGGCGTACTATTATAATTTGCCGCCACTCTCTAAGGTGTTTTTGTTTGTTTTATCGTATCTAATCTAAACAACAAAATCCCACATTGTAATCGCTTCATTAATTCTCTGTAACTAACCAAATCCTCTCTTTATTCAAGCCAAAAAAAAAAAAAAACGATGAAGAAATTTGAAAACGAAGCAGTAGTGGTTCGAACCAGGCCAAAAGCTCGAGAAGTAAGCTCTCGGTTTCTATCACCAACCTCAACGTCTTCGCTCGAAATCGGAAACCCATCTCCGACTCAAAACCTTTCACCGGTCCGGCGAAAACCCGGTTCGTCTTTCACCGAAACCAGAAAGAACCGGGCTCAGCTCGATGACTCGGGCTCTCTGCGTGGACTCTGGCCTTCGTCGATTACTACTACTACTACTACCGTTTCTTCTTCTTTGGATTCAGCCAATAAGATTGATACTTTGGCTGATCATCTGGGAAATGAGAGGCTTAATGATCTCCTTCTCGAGAGAAAAAGCTCTGGTTTTCTCGACAGACAGAGGAGTAGTTCGAGAGAGTTTAGTAGGCACGAGAATGATAAAGAGAGTACCAAAGAAAATCATATGCCTATTCTTGGAGGGTCAATGAGATATAAAGGGAGTAGTTCACGGTTTTCCGGGAAAGTTTCTTCTTCGTCTTCTTCAAATAAGTTGTTTAGTACTAGTTCTGATGTAGTTCCTGGAAGATTTTCCGTGGATGAAAATGCTTTGCATCAGAAACCATCTCGACGAATGTCGGATAGTTTTACCGGAGCTTCGGACTCGGGACTCGAATACGGTGATGCTTATTCGGGTATGGATTTCGGGTCGCCGTCGGATATGGAGAAGAGTTCAAGAGTTAGGAGATCAGGCGTTGAAGTTTCTTCAAAGTACATGAACGACATTGGAACAAGGACTAGAAGAGGAAGTGCGGATTCGAACATGTCGAATCCGGTGTCGTTGGATAGTTCTCCGAGGTTGGGAAGACTTAGCATTAAGACCGCCATCAAAAGGGCTAATTCGCTTGCGGCTGGATATGGAGGTGGAAAGTCCCAATGGGCTTTGTCACCGGGGAGGTCAGCGTCACCTTCCCTGTCTGTGGAGAGCAAAGGAAAATTGATGTCGTTTTCGAGTTTGAAGCCTCCTAATAGTCCCTCAAGAACTAAAGGGGTTGAAAAGTTGCTCAACTTGGGTTTAGACTTGTTCAAGAGCAAGAAATCTTCGTCGACGTCTTCATCGAATTCGGCTTCTTCAAATTTGTTGCTGGGAGGGTACGGTACTACTGAGGCCAGTCATCAACTCCGGCTGCTTCATAACAGACTTATGCAGTGGCGTTATGCAAATGCCAGAGCTGATGCTGTGAATTCCAACATAGCTAATCACGTAGAGGTACTTATAAATATAATATAAGGTCGTATATTTACTAAGTAGCACATATTTTTGCTGCCTTAAATTTATCATTAGCATGTTTTGATTATATTGTTATGAGATGGGATTTTCCGTATTGTTTTCTGAGATGCTGTTTCCGTAGTGCCCTTTTTGTGGTTCTGATCCTTGTCTGGTTTCTGTGATATTTCTCACAGAGCAATTTGGCATGTGCTTGGGATGGTCTAACAAAGTTGCAACATTCAGTGGTACAAAAAAGGCTACAGCTTCAGAAGGAAAAGCTTGACATGAAGCTTAACTTTATACTTCAATCTGAGGTCAGTAGCTAAGAAAATCTTATAATAATTTAATTCAACCAAACCACAGGGTTTATAATTTGATTACATATAATTATAATGGATGTGTTTGAACTTTCTGCAGCTAAAGCTATTGGAGGCCTGGGGAGATATGGAAAGGCAGCACTTAGCCGCAGTTTCCACCACCAAAGAGTGCTTACATTCGGTTGTTTGCAGGGTACCCCTGATAGAAGGGGCAAAGGTATACATATCTATCTATATGGACCAAACAGAAATCAAGTTCATTTTTGACCACTTTAGTAAATTTTTTCTATCTTCTTTCTCATTTCTTGTCCAGTTAATCAGATTTTGACACTTTGATACGTTAACTTAAGAATAGTTTCCTGTGTTTTGTATAGAATAATATGTAAAAAGTAATTGGGTGGATAGAAAATAAGACAAACAAATTAGATGGAAAATCTGCTTCGCTTATTTTAAGCTTAGTTTGCTAATGATATAAAGCTTGTAGGTCGATGTTCAATCAGCTTTGATCACATTCCGACATGCTTCAGATCTCACATCTGCCATTAAATCAATATTGACGACCTTTTCTCCCTCGGTATGGTGCATTCTACTTTGTTAAGAGCTATCTATATAAAGTTTTTCTTTCCCTGTGAACTTTTTTGGTATAAGAGTTATGAAAGACCTTAACATTGAAGCTGTTTTTTTCAACAGGCTGGGAAGACTGGTCCACTAATATCAGAATTAGCAGAGGTGGTTGCACAAGAAAGGTTGCTTCTAGAGGAGTGTCTTGAACTTTTTAGGACCATATCTATCTTAGAGGTAAATTAATGTTTAGCATGATAAGTTTCAATTCCAAAATGAGTAACTTGTTTAATTTATCATATGTAGGAGATTTTTTTCCGACTTTTTTCAGTTGAAAGCATTTTATTTATTTGTTCCCTTTTACTTCATGTGGACAGCTTAAAGAAAGACACTTGAAGTCTAGTGTGATGCAAATGGAGTTTTGGCAACAACAACAACAGAAACAAGGACTGGCAATCAGTTCATGATCTTAAATGTTTAACAATGTTTACATAATTATTTTTAAGTGGAGATTAGGAGAACGTCACATACTTTATACAACAGTTCATAGTATCTGTAGATTTTGATGTATATGAGATTTATAATCGGGCTATTTAGATCGGGCAAGAGACTTATTTGTTATGAACTTATGACCGTTTCCATTGGAATAATATAAAATAATTTTGTTGAGTCCTCTTCTTTAAATTGGAACTTATGAAATTTTTCTCAATAATATATCTTTATGTTTGAATGTTATATATATATAGATGGTCATATTGACTTTTTCATTGAGTACATGTCACTGTTTTATATGAGCTGATATACCATTTATTTCCAGCGTGTTAATATTGGATTATTGTGCTAGCAGCGTTGATTTTGTTATAACCATTTTTGTCTGCATTTGACATTTCTGATTGAAAGGATTATACCCTGATGAGCTGAGTATAAACATCCTCTTATCGGCTTCTTCTCTGTAGCCTCCCAGATACTACTTTTTCCTGATATATGAAGTAGGAGGTACAAAGCTTCTTCTTGGCGCTACTCAACCCAATTCTTATGGTTTATGGTTTCTTGAAGGGATTTTGAGAAGTGTTCACCTGAAAGGGTTTGGAGGATCTGAGAAGGTTTGGTAGATCTTTGTGTGCTCAGGAGAGATTCTTGAGTACTTGAGCTGAAGTGAGTTCAAGCTTCGTTGAATTAAGGGGATCTTGAACCATTGTTGTTGTCGAATGAAGTTCGGTATCTTCCATACTAGCTGAAGGGATTTCAACTGACTCGTCATAAACAAGACGTTGATGAAACTCGAATCATTCACAGAGAGGGGGAAAAAAAAAAAAAAAGGAATTACGCAGCGGCGTCTAGAAGGGAGTTCTAGTTTTATTTATGTTTAAGACCATTACTTATATCTTATTATTGCTTTATGAATTTTTCCATCCGGACGTAGGCTCATGGATGTAGATAATGCTTTCGCATTATTGAAGCATGTAAAAAATTCTTGTGTCTCCTTTCTTATTGCTTGCTTGATATGAGTTCTTAATAAATTAATCTCCTAATATGGCAACATTGATTAAAATTTATTTACCCAACAAATTTCAAAGAACGGAGTATTGTCACAATGCAGCCAAATTTAAGGGAAATCTAGCTCAAAATAATTCTTATGATGGTGTTCTTTTTTTATGCGCGAAAAAGAGAGTGCCTCTTGTATTATGTTTATTTATTTATTTATTTATTTTTATAAAAGCGGGCTCCTAGAGGGAATAAAATTAATAAAAGCTAAAAGGCTTCAATTACAATTTTCAAACTCCTAAAAAAAAAGACAAAAAGTAGATCACAAATACAACAATAGCAAGAATTGTGAGCTATTATAATTCTCCAAGTGAAGAAGATAACAAGGACCACTAGCAAATAATTGCCTTCATCTGCTACTGAACCACGTTCTTGGCTAGTAGAGACTATGATTACAACAACAAAACTGATCTATGCCTGCTGAAAAGAAAATTAACCTATAAGTATTACATATTTAAATCAAAGAAAAACTTTCAGATTCAAGATCTAGTAAACAAAATTTAAAACCCACACAGATCAAAAATTAGATAGTACAAAATCCACATCAAGGAGATACTACAACCAGATCTAAATGAACTTATTAGAAAATTAAAAGAAAAAAGGAAAAACCATCATCCCTGAAAGAGATGGGAGGATAGGGAAGGAGGAGGAGAGGTCAGAGAATGAGATCAAAGAACTCCCTCTTCAGTCTTTTGTAAGAGTGACGACAAAGTTTTTTTGAGAGAAAAAGAGAATAGAGGCTAAGGTCTTTTGAGAGAGAGAGAGAGAAAGAGAGAGAGAGAGAGAGAGAGAGAGAGAGAGAGAGAGAGAGAGAGTAATTTCAACTACTCAATTGTTAATCTACTGTGTTTCATTTTTGAAAGGGTTTATTTTATTATTATTTTTTGAATTATGAAGAATATCTCAATATGCTTCCAAAACTACTAAAATTGTCATTTTGTTAAGCAAACAGATAGAAATGATATGTGTGTTTAATACTGAAATCAATAAAATGACACGCGCTATTTTCTTCAATTTGTCTAACAAAATGACAATTTAAGTGGTTCATAGATAAAACTGAAAGTTTTAATAATTTAAAAGGGTAACATTAGGAAAAAAAAAAATGCCTGTTTGAAAACCAATTCTATGAAAATTTAGGAAAGAAGCGTATTCCTTCCAATAATCATATCTTTAACTAGGCCGGATAAGGCTTATGCCTTGTGGGATGTAGAACTTATCTCCTGCTCTTTGTTCTGTAATTCACGGATAAATTGTGTTACTGAATTTACATGTAGAATATGGATTATTGGAGCTTCATAAATGTAATAAAGTTTTGGGTTAAGTGCCAATAATAATAATAATAATAATAATTCATAGAAAAAAACTATGAATTAATTTTTTTTACAATTTTAATCATATCTTTTATATTTTTATTTTTTTTCACTAAACAAGGAATCCAAATCAAATATATCTTATTTCTGTTGATAAATACTTAAAATTTATTGAAAATAACTTAAAATAGTCAATATAAATCACCTAATTTGTACACAAGAATGTATACATTTGCAAAGATTTCAAATGTGGAGGTATAATTTTGCACAAGCCAAAATATAAGGTTCAGAAATGCAGAAAGATCATACTTTAAGGTATTTTTTTATGACGGACCCTAAAGGTTTTTTTGTCAAGGGAGAAAAATGCAAGAAAGAAAAACAATGTGCCATTCCATTAAATAATGTGTTTATTTGAGGACCGTTATGAAAATTGGGGATACATTGGGATTAAAACTGAATTACCCTAAATCAAACGCCAAGTGTGAAATTAGGAATTTTCTTGACGGTGCCGTTTAGATCCCTTAAACCCGCAGAGTCCTTTGGGTATTCTCTTCTTTTCTTCTCCGCAGTCCGCACTGAGAACTGTGGCCCATTTTAATCAACAGCATCGGCTCTAGTTCTCACTTCTCAGTCCCCTCCTCCTTCTCTCGCTCGAAAACCCTCGACTCTAGAGTAGGCTCAGCGATATCCATGGCTACATTAGCAGCGGCTGTAGCTCGCCAAGCCGCAACTCTCAGTCGCGTCTCTACTCCGAGGACCTCTTTGCGAGCCGCTAATCTAGTTCAGCGGCGTGGTCTAGCCGGCGCTGCAGGCAAAATCCCATAACCCTATATTTCTCTTCTTTACATTTACTTTGTTCCTGATCTTTATTTGTTCTATCCAAATCTGAAAACCTTTTTGTTTATTTTCGATAATTATATTTTATTTCGTCCCCAAAAAACTTGGGACCAAAAGAATACAAAAGTTTTACCATTTTATAACTAGAAAAAGGTTTTTGCCTAAATTATATGAATCCGATCAGCTTTTTTTTTTTTTTTTGGTTGATTTTATTCGAGTGACAATTTAGAAATAAAGGTTTGTAATTGTTTTATTGATTGGTGCAATGTTGACTCTTTTGGGATTTTGCAGATCACCATGGCCCCCCAAGGGTTAACTTCTGGCAAGACCCATTGAGCCCTTCTAAATGGAAGGAAGAGCATGTAAGATTTTTATTTTATTTTTTGCTGGTTTTTCACCAAGATGATTGGATAATTAATAACATTGTGTTAGAACTTTTTTTCTTCATAAATAAAATAAGAATTTCAAGGCTTTGATTTGCCTCTAGAATCTGTTGTTGTTCTAGCTATTCGTATTGTTTTTATTTATCTTCAGCTCACAAGTTATCTTTGTTATTGTTGCTGTGGTTTAAACTTTGTCTGAACTGGGCTTCAGCCACTGGGGCATGTTAACTAATTCGTAATGAGAAGATTTTTTTTTTTTTTTTTTTTGAGAAAAAAAAGAAGAAGAAGAAGGGTTTGGAGAGATGAATGAAACAAAAATTGATCGACCCCTTGTTAAATTTTAGTAATTATGTAAATGATGTATCAAAATTTGTTTTCTATATGTGTAAGTAAACACATGAATAGATGGGAAAGGAAAACACTTCCGTTATTCCCATTCTCTTTATTGCCTATCACGGATTTGTAGAAATGACCTTGATATAATATTTATTTAACTATCCAAAGTCCAGGCTAGTGAAACTTCATTGTCAGTAATGTCTGATGGTAATGGATTTTAATGGCTTTTGATGAGTATGATGCTCTCTGTCTAGTTTTGCATTTCAATACTTTATTTTGCATTTTGGTAAACTGAAAGAAGTAGTTGTCCTTAAAAAGTATCAGCTTATTTTTTAAGAAAGCAACATGATGCATGGAACATGTTCTGACCAGATCGTATTTAAGTTATTTTGGTTTCAAATTACAATATACTATTCAATTAGGTTAATTCTTATATGTCTTGAATGTTCTTTAATCTTTTGTAAATATTTTTTTGTCTTCCTTTTTTATTTTTATTTTTATTTTATTATTATTATTATTATTATTATTATTATTTTCGTTCTTCTGGTGTTCGAGTAGAAGTTAGATAATATTATAATAGAAAGGATGTTGCAGTTTGTTTAAGGCAATCTTACTTGGTTTAGTGGTATCATGATTCCATGGATTCTACAGCTTGTTTTTTAAAATTCACAGGCACTATTATTTAAATCATCATTGATTCATTGCAAAAGAAGTTAGTGTGTACGTGTTGGAAAATTGTTTTGATTTCACGCATGCTTTTGCAGTTCGTTATTGTCTCTTTGTCTGGCTGGGGCCTGCTCATCTTTGGAGGATACAAGTTCTTTACTGGAGGCAAAGGCAAGAAGGAAGAGGTACTTGGCACATTTCTATACTTTGGCATTATTTTTTATGTTGTGAGTATGATATGCCCAGAGCACGAAACGCTTAGCTGTATCATCATAGTTATAATATTTGAATCTAGTGGTCTGTGCATCATTGTTCCTTATTCCCTGTATTTGAAAAATTATCCATTTAAAGTAAGTTCCTTCTCCCATTCTGGCAAAACACAAGTCGGGTTTTGCAGTCTTTCCTAGGATTGGCGTATGAAGGTACTATGGTGCAATTATTATATAGACGGGACAGCTAAAAAGCCTTATATTGCTTGCACTTCTTTGGAAAGAAATTGCTTTAAAATCTTTTGTTTAGCAAGCGCAGGATTGTATTTCTCATTGCATTGTGTTGCCTTCTTATACCTAAGAAAGAGGAATGTCAAGAAAATTGCTGTTGATTTAAGGTTTACAGTAGACTTTTGGCGTGTCTTTTTTTTTTTATTCGGGGGGGTGGGGTGGTTGGTGGTTAACATAAACTTATAAACTTCTAAGGATAGATGTCCAAATTTTTGATTTTTTGTGGCCTTATGGAGCAAGGCTAAAACATGGTTGCCTATTTTATTGCCCTTCCTGAACTCTCCTGTCTTTCCTTACAATTTTTATTTTTTTATTTTTTCTTTCATTAGAGGCAAGCTATGTTTCAAGATAGGTAATAGAACTTGATCTACCAAGTGTGAATCCCCATCTGTCAAAAATGTGTATATATATATATATATTTTCGATGCCTTAAAGTTTAATATAATTTTTAAAATTTATTTATTATTGTATATATATGTATAACATATTGCACTTGACACAGATTTACTCCTAAAAATAGTGTGTATGTGNAGTAGTTAATTTGCAAATTGAAACATTATATATATATATATAAATGTAGGAGTTAGTTATCGTAAAACATGTGTAGTTGGAGAGATATTAAAAAAAAAGAAAAAAAAAATTATTAGTTTAAACTATGGATATATAGAATAGCTATTTCAGTGGCACATTTTTTACGCTTTGGTGGAATAGTGATTCCTCTATAATAATTATTGTTATGTCTTTTTGCCGAACCTAACATAGAATAATCCTTCCATAGAAACAGGAATGAAGAAACAGGCATTTCATTCCAATTGTCATTGCATCAACTGCATACCATTAGTGTGTTATGGTGCTAAGGGCCTCCTAGTAATATTGCGGCAAACCTAACATAGAATAATCCTTCCATAGAAACAGGAATGGAGAAACAGGCATTCCATTCCAATTGTCATTGCATCAACCGCATACCATTAGTGTATTATGGTGCTAAGGGCCTCCTAGCAATATTGCTATAACTATACAATCAACAAAGGGCACAATAGATATCGTGGTTTTCGTAAAGCTCCAAATTCATTCTTTATCTAGATTTCATTTCCAATGCAATGTTGTGTGGATACGTTTAATTTGAAATGTTTTATTAATCAAGCCGAACTTTTTTTAGCCTAGGGCACTTGTGTAACGAAACACATTATGATTTGGATTTGGAGTTGTGGTAATAAGCCTTATGTTACTTGAATTGATGCAAGGTACTTACGTATTTATTTGTTTGTCGTTTTACAGAAAGTGGCGGAAGCATCACACTAGGATCTCAAGCTTCGATGTTTGAGTTCTTGATAATAATGTGTTGCTTGGACTTTGACAGCTCTTGGGAGTTGGATTTTCTTGTTGCCCAATAACATCTTTGATAGTTAGTTTGGTTTTGAATCGTTGAGAATTATCTATTGACATACTTGGAGGTCAATTTCGTTTATTGGGAGATATCACTCTTCCTTTGCTTCTTGTTCTATAGTTTCCTTTATTTTGGGTGCATTAACCTTCTATGTTTTCAATAATGATTATAATGAGTGAGAAAGCCACTCTTCATCTCTAATGCACTGCATTTCAATTGTTTCCTTTCTTACTTTGGCAATTGATAGGGGAAACTGGTTTTTGTTTTACAACCAAATCTTGATATCAGTTCTAAACAAACTAAGCGAACATTATTGATAACAGATACAAATATGTTTAAGACCTCTTTCAGGAATAAATCTATTGTGATTATGCTAAAAGAACTTGGCTAATCTGTTAGAACTGTGACTCATCGTTTTCCTCCTTGTACTCTCTGTTTTTTTCTTCAGCACTGGAACCAACTTCACTGAAGTACTCATCTTCACCAACAAGTTTTCCCGATTCCTGCTCATCTTTAATCTTGAAATTTTCTGAATCCCCAAGATCATCTGTCACCTCCTTGCGGATATTTCTCACGTTGCTGTCCTGTCGATTGTCAATGGCTTCCTGGTCTTGGAATTTTACCTCTGGTTTCTGGTCTCTAGCTTCCACTGATGCTTCACTCTGTCTGCCACTTCTACTGACATTTGACTGTGTTTCTCTAGCTAGGGAAGTTGGGAGTTTCTTCTGTGATTCCTGTTCCTTGTCGACCCTTAAACTTTCAGTGTTTGCAGACTCCGAAACTTTGACATTATCACCCATTAGTACCCCTCCGGAAGCTGCTTTCTTAACCTGGCCTTTTGACCCAGCTTGATAACCTTCATCGTATCTTTTACTTCTAGCACTTGTTGCTCTACTATGCTTTCCATTGTTTTCCAATCTCCTGTTCTTAGCTAGTGATCTCGATCTTTTTCCCTTGCTATTACTAATAGTGCCACGTTTCCATCTGGCTCTAGAACCAACACCATTACCTGTATCGTCACGGATTTCCAATTTCATTCCGCCTTCATTAGCCCTTGTATTTTCTTGATCCTCAACATGAGGATTTCCATGTTTTCCAATCTGCCCGTTTCCTTTGACTTCAAATTCTTCACCATCCATATCCTTTCCACCATTTTGAGATATTGCATCACTTGAAATTTCAACATCATTATTTTCCACACTAACTTTTAAATCAGTGCCATCTCTAGAACCATCAATACTTGTCTCTCCTTGGCCTCCATCACTCGACTTCTCACCACCCATACCAATCCCATCTTCCTTGATATTTTGATCTTGCAAATTTTCGTACTTTTCTGTTTCTTTGCTTATCATCTCCCTTCTATCATCACCATTAACCTCTCCAATGATGATTTCATTTAAGCTTCCATCTTCACCAACCACTGTTTTCACACCATCTTCACCTGTCTTACCCTTTTGATCCTCTGCCATAGTTAAATTTAGTGGTGGCTTCGAAGGGTCATCAGTACTTACTGACCAAACCTTTTCTGGGTATTGAAGACGATGTTTCAAATCCTCAATTTCAGCTTCCTTTTGCTTCAGTCTTTCAGTCAAGGCCACCAGTTGAGAACTTTCTTTCTCATTGTTCATCTCTTGTTGTATCCTCAGCAACTTGATTTCGTTTTGCTTCTCCTCAATGGCAGCCTCCATGGTCCTCTGTTCATCTTTAAGCGAGTCAATCGTTGACTGCATCTCCATGAGTCTCCTGTCAAGCTCCATCTTTTGGGTTCTGAGAGAATATATCTTCGCTTTCATCTCTTCATTCTTCCTCTTCACTTCTTTGACATAGTCTCTTTCCTTCTATCACACCAAATTAGAGATAACGAAAGTTTTTACAAAGTAAGGACTTTAACTGATATAAAACGTTCATTTACATCGTCGAGTGATGAAATAAATGAGTTTGTTATGGAAAAAACGTTTCTTCAAAGACGACTGTTTTTGGTCAACGTGAATAATTATGACAACATAGACTGAGAAAGGAAAAGGAAAAGGAAAATACCCAATAAAGAATACAAGTGGATACGTGGCTTACTTGAATAGTGACACGTATTGAGTTGCATGCAAGAGAGAGAGAGAGAGAGAGAGAGAGAGAGAGAGAGAGACAGAGAGAGAGAGAGAGACCTGCAGGAGGAGGTGAAGTGAAAAGAGGTCACGGTCCTTGTCCTTGAGGAGGAGGTTGAAGATGCGCCTTTCCCTGAGCTTATGAAGAATCATGACTCCAAGCAAGGCAGCTCCAAATGCAAGAAGCAACATCAACCCGTATGGCCTCCCTGATCTACTATTACTACTGCCACTACTCCTTTCATTACTACTACTGCTTCCATAATAACCATTGCCCTTATTGTAGGATCCTCCTACCGCCATTTGAACAGAACGCTACGAAGAAAAGACCTACTTTTCTCACCTCAAAGGAGAAAAATGACTCTTTTCTATGTTTCTGCTCTTAGTGACTCTTCACTCAAGAGGCTTATAAGAATGAGTCATTCACAAAAAGTGGTGGGTTGCTTTTGTTTTCATGTAAAACTGACGAGACAACTACTAATACTCTCACATAAATAGAGCGGAGATAACAAGGGCTTCGTGTAGTGTTGGGGGAAAAGAAGGCATGGGAGCCGTGTCTAGGCGCTGATTCTGGAGAATTTTAAGTAGTGTACAAACTTTCGTGTTGTCACACGTATTTACTAGAGTGTCCCTATTCGTAATTGGCTTGAATCTGAACTTCACAATGGGTTGTAACTTTAACTGGACACAAATGAAATGAATCTTTCAAATGTCAATAGCTAGTGTATGAAAAAAAAAAAAAAATTGAAAAGGCTCAATCTATAGATTGTGTTTCATTAAAATTAGGATCTAGATTCTACATATATTAGTCAACTTTGTCACATGATGTTCTCATAGAATTTTGCTTCCACTATTATAGTCCGGCGTAAAAGTAAAATATTAGGGAGAAAATTTGTTTAAAAGAATTATCAAATCTATCACTAAAATTGGTAAGGACATAGTGAAACTTTTCCGGGATGAGGTGGCTTGTTACCGTTGTTTGAAGTAATGACTCGTGAGTCCATCATATAGAAAAAGAGGCGTAATTCGCACTACGAAATTTCTCCAAGATAAAGTAAAGTAAACAAAATATTCGATGCATGAAGCTCTCTAAGTCTATCGCTGGCCAAAAAAGAAAGGGTTAAGCTTATGTAAAACGAAACCCTCACATGACAGCTAACATGGAAATCGCAAATGCAAGGGATCACAAAAATAAGAAAAACAAATTAAAAATATAAAAAAATAAAGCCAAATTGCCATACATTATCGATTTTTTTTACTTTTATTTTTCCTTCCAAATACTCTCCTCGTCTCAACGTGAATATGAGACTGTGTGATACATATGCCGAGTGAATTGTTATAAGAAGCAGTCCATTTTATTTTTATATTTAGTTTTGGGTATTATCAATAGTCATATGAAATATGGAACAAATTATAACCTATTTACAGATATAGACATTTTTCATTTTAATGAAAAATTTGAAAATTCAAAATTATCTTTGTGTCCTCACAAGCCATTCAACAAAAAATCGATCTTGGTCGAAAACAAATCTGTCTTTAGCCAAATTATTTCGACCATGATCGAAAAAAATCAGATTTAATGACAACGATTCTCATTCTTCGATTTTAATTATGATGAAGATTTATGGAAGAAGTTGGTGAAGAAGTTTAGAGTGACAATGGTTCCAAAAGATGATTTGAGCATTTTAATTAGGGTATTTTGGTAAACTTAAATAGGTGACATGATATTGAGTGTTAGGTTTAATAAGATTTATGAATGAGACAATTTTATCACCATGAGACAATTAGTGGACTATTGGATTTGAAAATCCCTTTAATTTTGAATTACCTTTGAGAATATAAATCAATTTAGTAATAGGTTTCCTTTAATGGTGATGTGAAACAATTTATTGGATGGACAAAGGGTTTCCAACACTTTTACCTATAAAAACCAAAAAGAATTACAATTTCTTACACAAATCTAGGCCCATAGGATTAAAAATTGAAAAATCCCGGATGAGCTGATTTTTTGGAAAAATCCCGGATTAATTTAGAAAAATATCACTTTTGAATAGTTTTTAGAAAAATATCACTTGTAATAAATATTTAGAAAAATACCATTTTTTTCCTCAAAATTGGTATTTTTCAGTGATACTCGAGGTAAGTTACTTTGGGTAACTAATCTAGTTACTTGAAATAACCTCAAGTAATTTGACAATTTACCTCAAGTATCTCATTAATTAATAAAAAGTGGTATTTTTTT